>CAIGRT010001927.1:0-13118 GCA_903798405.1 Fraxinus platypoda
TATCGATACACACTTTATCAACCACATCCCGACGAGTGGTCCACCGCCGGCGAACCCCTTTCCGATTGAATCCTAAATTGACTTGACCGTCGGAGTGCTTGCGGCCGCTCCCAACCCCTCCGGGAAAGGCCACATGTGACTAACGGCGTGCTACGTGTGTAGGTAGAGCTGACTTGAAGACCTATTCTGTTGACCATGTGTCGGAGCCATTTTTCGGAGTCAACAGAAAACATTGACATACAAGACATGAATGGCCCGATACAAGAATTTTAATTTATTGAATTATGGGAACAACTGTACTCTTTTTCCTTAGCTCATATTTTGTCCTATTAAAAATTTTTGACAAGTTTTTAATGAAACAAATCTTTTGTAATGTATCATTTAAGGGAGAGTGTTGTAAATTATATGTTTATTAATGAATGACCATTATATCCCAGCAACCATAGTTATTATGATTATTGTATCCCTTGTAGTTAGGGGGTGGGCATGGGTTGAGTTGAGTCGGTTTTTGCCTCAACCCAAACCCAACCCAACATGATCGGTTTGATCAAAATTTAACCAAATCCAACCCGTGTAAAGGTTGAAACCCAACCCAACCCAATCAAGTATCGGTCTGGTTGGGTTGGTTGGTTTGAGACGACTTGTCAACAAAAATTAAGGTCATCCAATTTTCTATTATATTAAATTCGAATAGACAAAATTAAATAGTAAGTAAATAAATAAAATTATCTATTATCTTATTCAATCCTCATAAGTCGAGCCTACAAAGAACAAAGTGCATTTAATATAACATGAAAAACTTATATTACATTTCTTATGGGAAGAACAGTAAACTCATTCTCTAAAATACAATAAGGTAATTACGGTTACACTATTTACTCATACTTTTTAGGCTTCTTTTATTTTTCTAGGCATTTTTTTTTAAAGTGACGGTTAGGTTGGACGGGTTTATTCGATTTTTATGAGTTAACCCATNAAGAACAAAGTGCATTTAATATAACATGAAAAACTTATATTACATTTCTTATGGGAAGAACAGTAAACTCATTCTCTAAAATACAATAAGGTAATTACGGTTACACTATTTACTCATACTTTTTAGGCTTCTTTTATTTTTCTAGGCATTTTTTTTTAAAGTGACGGTTAGGTTGGACGGGTTTATTCGATTTTTATGAGTTAACCCATAACCCGACCCGACCAGACCCCCCTACACAGCCAACCTATCTAACCCGTGTAAAAAAAACAAAAAAATCGACCCAACCCGATCGGGTTGGTTTGGTTTGGTTTGGACGGTTTTGGCGGGTTCGATCTGATTTTGCCCATCCCTACTTGTAGTTCTAAGTCTTCCCTATAAATCTGAGGTTTTGATTCTCAATTAAATACACAAGTCTATTTTTCCACTCTTTTTTTTTTCTGTCCAATTTATAACATCTTCTCCGGAAAATAATGTACATTTTCTATTTAATGCTTTCGGATTTATAATATACTTTAAATTATTATCAAAGATACTACTCTCTCTCATCGAAAGATTTTATACAAAATGGGAGCAGAAGAAATGTGTTCTAACTTTTTATAACAATGGTCAAATGAAATTCTGAAATAAATTTATTTTTTAAAAATATCATACAATTTTTAAATATAATCTAGAAAATTTTGTTTGTTCTTACTTTCAAGATAAAGACGGTGATTCTAGATCATCTTGGTGTGGTGGTTGCCAATTCCAAGCGTTCTTTGGGTTGTCCGTAAGTGGGGGACGCAGAAGGCGAGTTTATGCGTGATTAGTATATCCTTGTCAAATCTGTTGAAATTCAAGTATAAGTTATGGAATGTGATTCATTGCCGTTGGTTTAGAGACTATGATCTACATCTCCTACTACTATGTCAGTGTTAGATGCCGACCATGTCGACGTCCCTAGGAGTTAAACCAATAACCTCATTTATAGGAGATTTAAGGCCCATCCTAATACCATTTTATAAGGGTTCAACTTTTGAGAACGCCACTTTGATAGCATGAACCTGTAGTGGCCTTCATAGCTCTATTACTAGATATGGGAAGTAAAAAAGCCACAAGCATGGCGGATTTACATATGAACTTGTCGCTTTGTATTGATTGTATTACCTTATTTCGTTCACTCATGATTGTAGAAAAAATGTGTTCAATAATATGTTTAAGTTGAATCTAAAAAATAGATGTGAATTACTGCAAAAGAGAAAAAAAAATGAACATTTTTTGAACAAATACATATGTGTGTCTTGAACTTGATCTCTTCTTGGCAGTTCTCAATACATCTTTTACATCTCAAAGCTTACACTTTCTCCTTTGTGAAGATGTAATTTGCTGAGAAGTTGTCACAAATATAATGAGTGACAACAAATCTCAAACTCGAGGGATGGTAATAGGCAAGAAAGGGAGGGGCGGCCTTTTACATACTTCCTCCTTTATTGAAGATTTCTCGGAGGTGAGGTGGGCAAGGTGGAGATTAAATTATCTCAATTTCACGCCCCATTTACTACAAAATAATTTTACGTACTCATTTTTAATCTCATATTTACACAAAATATTTTGCATGTAAATCCAAATTTTCTTACTTTTTAACCGCACATTCTCCAAAAAATCACCATTTACCAAAATAATGATTGTCAAATAGGGGTTAAATTAAAGAGTAATGCTATTCATAGTGAAAACTATCCATAGTCGCCATACGTGACATATATATGGTAATTTATTTTTTGATACATTTGTGGTAATTTTTTATTGTTTTATGTATTAAATAATAAATTGTCATGTGTATGCTACGTAAGATGACTACTAATAATTTTAACTATGAATAACATTATTCTAAATTAAAATAAGATCTGGGATGGGTTGGAGGCTAGACGTTTTGCCATCACTACTCAATTTTGAATGAGCTTAATAAATATGAGTTGTTCAATGCTATAATTAAAATGGGGGAACTAATTGATATAATTTGCAAAGTTTAGGGACCCATTTTAATATTTCCTAAACATTTTTGTGCTAAGACAACACATGCACTGACGTGGGAAAAATGGAAAAAATAAGGGCCGAAGTTGGCCTTTTCATGAAAAGGACAGGGTCCCACCTAACATCTCCATTTTCTCTTTCTCTCTCTTGCACTTTTTGTTGCTTTTAATGTTAATTTATTATATGCTTATCTGAACTCGTGAAATTCAACCAAACGTGGCATTTTGTACACACAGAATCTCTTCTGGAAAGTCCCATTTTTTCTTCGATTTTCGGGATTTATGCGTGCATGAAATCTGTAGAAACCCTCTGTACTTTTGCTTTCCAGGTATAGTATGATACTCTGTATTTTGGCTTCCTTCACTGCTAAATTTTATAGAATCAGTTGTTCTTGGAAATAGGTTTTTTGTTTGTGTAATGATCTCTTGTGGGTTTTAAGAAATTGTGTGAATCTTTGGAGAATTGAGCTCATAGTTTGTTGGTTGTGGCCCCCCTCTTGTGAGGGGGCTGTACTACAAATAGCATTTCCCTTTTTTGTTCCGATTTAAACTTTCAATATTGACTTTTTCATTATTTTGATCCGTACAGAAAAATAGAATCATTTATAGTTGGTTGAATTTGGTCCTGTCAAGTTTAGAAGATTAATTACTTTCATAATCTATTTGTTTTGAAGTATTAAATCACTGTATTTGGCTAGATAAAGTGAAATGCGAGCACATTTAAAATTGTGATGTACATGGTCTTTTTGATGGTGATGATAGCATCCCATTTCATTTTGATGATTTTCGTTTATACCCGTAAGTGCAGCACGAGACAGTTGCTGGAATATTCTTCGAATCCAATAGTTTATACCCTGAAACAAACTCCACGGGATCCTATGTAATTTGCTTTATCAGTTTGAATCAATTATTTGGTTGAAAGTTCTTGAATTGAAGGAATAGTCTGATTGAGAAGGAGAATCAGTTGAATTATGGGATATTTATGTGATTTCTGCGGCAAGGATAGGTCCATTGTGTATTGCAAATCTGATGCAGCTAGTTTATGTTTATCATGTGACCGTAATGTCCATTCTGCAAATGCCCTTTCACATCGTCACTCCAGGACACTCGTGTGCGAAAGATGTAATTCGCAACCTGTCTCTGTCCGATGTATCGAGGAGAGGGTATCTCTATGTCAGAGTTGTGATTGGATAGCTCATTGTGGTTCACATGCACATAAAAGACACGGAGTTAATTGTTACTCGGGCTGCCCTTCAGCCTCTGAACTTTCCGTGATATGGTCGTTTCTCCTAAATCTCCCTACATTCAGTGATTCTGCTTGTGAGCAGGAAACGGGGTCCCTGAGCATCACTAGAAGCAGGCTAAAGGATTGCCAACGTGCCGAAGGAGATAATAACATTCAAGATTCATCTATTGCAGTCGGCGAGAATCGCTTACGTAATGAGGATGTTGATATAGCAACTGTTTCGATGGAATCTACAATGCCTTCGCTTAATCCCAAGGTGAACAATGCAGATCAAGTGATTGGATCTTCTAATTCTTTTATGCACAAGGTAGGAAATATTTTGTTCCAAAGATCTAGAACATGTTTTCTATGCAGTATTGGTCACTATAATGAACAAAACCTTCTCTATATTATTAAATAGAGTCTAGTGCTATACAATCCTCCTTAGTGTATTGTTTACTTTGCCAATTTTTATCAGAGCTCTTTGTGATCTAGTCATACCCGTCTTTTAACGATAGATCATGTGAAACTACCCACACATACTTGTAACTGGCCTATAGTAATCCAATTACTCGGCAATAAGAACTTAGAATTAGGATTTGCAAGAAAATACCCCAAATTATTCTATCTTCCTTAACCTTATGTCAAAATGAGGCTTTAGAGAAATATTGTCACGGAAGGATAACAAAGAAGATAAATATGATCTAAGATTCTCAGGATCCCTTTAGTCTTGACTAAATTGAAAACTTCAAGCAATATAATTATTTTCCAATATTGAACAAAGTTAAAGAGAATATTTTTTGATGTCAAGACTTTATACAACCTCGGGAAGGATGATGCCAAGAAGCAATGATCCTACAGACATCTTCCCAAAATTTGATTTGTCTCCCATCCTCGCATCCCGTTTACTGAACCAAATGGAAGATAAAAACCTTAATATAAAAACTTCTTCTTAAAAGAGCTTGTCAAGATCATACTAGAATCCCAACCATTTAGATCCATTCCAATTTTACATCCCGTCTCCATAAAGAGAATTGTTCAAAAGAAATCTCCAAATTTATTTTCATGCCAAATTACTGATTTTTTGCTTTCCTACCTCCTGGAGGAAACTAAAAATCTTTATCTATCAAATACTCCTTTTGACCTTCTTCTCAACCTTCCCCCAAAGGACCATTGTTATTTTTCTCTATATAAGCAGTCACCTCATCCAACATCGAGAATCAGCATTTAATAAATTGGGATACTAGGCAAAACAACTTGAATGTGACTTACTCTACCCACTGCTGCAATCTTGATGTATGCTATTTTGATTTTGTTCAAAGCATGTAGAATAATGATACTACGTCCCATTGATTGGTCATTTCTGGCTTTCATTTTAAAATGCTAAAGGATTGGGACATGTATGTTATAAGTAGGAGCATGACTTACTGATAGGAATGCTAGTATAATTCTGTTCAAAGAATCAATTATTTATCTTCTACACTTTTTCATGAGAAGCACTAAGAGTCTCGTCTCGCTAATAATATGTAGGCTTTCTTCTGTGGAACAAAGGGATCTGCTTTATGTGATGATGATGGTTTTTATGATGATTTCAATATGGACGAAGGAGACTTAAATATTGAGAACTATGAAGAATATTTTGGTGCAGATGTTAATAACACAGGAAAGCTTTTTAATAATGATGGGATTGATGCACTATTTGCAACAAAAGATCTGTCTTGTTCCAACTGTCACAGTGCTTCTGCTGCTGAGGTAATTCCTTCAAATGGGAGTGCTTTATCCTATCTCTCTGCTACTGTGATTTCACATGTATTTCATTCACAAACATGAATGAGATTTTTAGTTGTGGTAGATATGTGTTTTCACCATTCTAGTTATATATTAGGACATGTGTGAGACATGTATGAGATATCTGAATAACAATGTGCTAATATTGAGATATTAAACTTAGTTCCAGCCAATATTAGCATCATCAAAAACATTGTCATCACCACCACCATCATCCTCCCATTCCATTTTGTTCTTCTCTGTTACTGCTTTTGTGTGTTCCAATTTTTCTTCTCTCATATTCAAATTTATAAATTCTTATTATTTCCCTGATTAAATTTAAGTGGCTGAAAGTTTTGATGCGTGACTTTAATAAATGTTACCATAACTATCTCCATGAAGAGGGATAATTCTAGAAAATTGAATCAAAACCCTAAGAGACAATAGTTTAATTGTGTTCTGATAGAGCAAACTCAAAAGAGACAAATAAAAAAGGGGGAATGCTATAGTTATTCTTTTTGAATAGTAAAGAGATACTGTTACAGGATAAGAAAATTGGCGTTTTTAGATCTATTAGAATTTAGAATCAAAGAATGAATATAGTTGGAGATTGTTATTACTCATATGTGAAAGTTCCAATAATTTAATATATAAAAACATGAGAATGTGATGTTTCCAGGATGGAGATCAAAGAGACATTATAAACCTTCTGTATTTCTTGTTATGGAAATGGACTTTATTTCATTTTCATAATACATCCTGAATAATGTAATGCACCCCTAGGTCTGACTTGGGATCAATTTTAAAGTCAAGAGAGTATGAATTTTGTAATTTCTTACTATTTAACTCATTTATCATATGACACGACCGCAGCCAACTCCCTGGTGGTCCAAGTCCTAGCTCCCTATGTAACTGTTGGAAAGGCAGCTCAAGTTACAATACTACTTCGACAAAAACTAAACTTTCTAATTCTTGCCAATGCACTCCTTGATATCATCCCTGGAGACACCACACCCATGTGACACTGTGCAAGTTTCCAAAAGGTTGAGTACTGGGACATTAAGTTTTAAAATGTGGGTGCCCAAACCTTTGATGCCATATTCCTGCAGGTGCTATGCCATTTGACTGCAGTAAGTGCTTAATGAATCCCTTCTTCAAGCGTATAAAGCTGTACACGTCTACACCCTCTTGCCGGAGTATTCTGGGTTTGATCCTGAGTGACAAAACAAGTTGAATTGAACTAAAAAATGCAATCAGCAGCACGAAATTGACTTAAATAAAAAATTTCTTCGTATTTGGACCACATCTTTTGATGTCAATATGCCATGAAGTGTTGTTATTTGTGCATACTGTGTGATCTTAGGAGTTTGTGTCAATTTCCAACATAAACAACCTAATTTCTTTTGTAAGCTTTAGGTGGGATTAACTTTGGATCATTGGCTGTATGTCTGGTGGCTCCTGAATCTGCATAGAATTGTTGAGCATTGATTTCATTTGGATTCATCGAGTCTTAAAGGCATGTGGTTGCTATCCGTTTTTTCCATGTTTGACTATTTTTTCTGCCTCTGAGGTTTAATTTGTAGTATATTATTAAAGAGTCCAGACAGATAAAAACCACATCCTCTGGAATTCTGCCACCTCCTTGTCCATTTTCACCTATTTCTTTCTGTCCCAAGATGTTCTGAGCATGTCAAGAGCTGATGTTTGCTTTGTCTCCTCTTTATCTGTGGAAAGCATTTGCTCATGACTTTGCTGGGTTAAGGAATAACTTACTGAATCTTGGGTATGGCAGCATTGTCAGCATGGTTTTTCTAAATTTAAGATACGTCCAAAGGCTGCATGCCAATTGATTTTTTTATTTTTATTTTTTATATTTTTTACTTTTTATCGATATGGTGGACTTGATGATGGCAGCAAGGTTGTCACATAACGGTCTAAAGCTCCAACTGATCTCTCGTCACTGATTGTCTCAATCCAGAGCCTTCCAAACCTTCAGAGCTTTATTTGCACCAATCAACATGCTAAGCATTTCTTCAGACAAACTACCAAGGAGCCATGACATGAGAGGCTATCGATGTTCACCCAATTCACATACTGAGAATTATCAACCTTCTCTCTCAGAAGCAAAACCAATTTTGCCGTCTTCTACGGGCTTTTCCCTGAGATAAGATGCAGATTTTCCAGGCTTCTTATCTATGGAAAAGCATGCGATCTCCAAAGGATAAAATTAGTTGAATTCAGTTTGGTTGAAATCAAACTAGTGCAATGGCGGAAGGAGTGAATGGGGAGCTTTGGGTCGTCGTGTGTGGCACATGGACAACTTCAAATGAGTAGACTCTTATACCATTAAACTCTAAAAACATGTTTGAGCAAGCAAAAACCTGCTTTGATAAAAAATTGTAGTGGCATCAAATCATATACTGTACTGTACTGCTTGTTTAGCTTCATTACAAGTGCATCCTGTCAACTCAAGCCTAATTTCTTATAAGTTCCTTGAAGTCTTAGGATAGTTCTTCCTGTTAAATGTTTAAATATTTAACTGTTGTCTTTCAGTTGTGTAACTTCTAGGATCTGGGTTGCCCCCTGCATTTGTCTTTTATTTTTTATATGACTGAACAGTTATCAAGATTGAGTATTTTTGTTCAATTGTCAAGATATTATGCTCACGACCATTTCTTGACATTGATATGGAATGGTAAGATTAGTAATCATGGTAGAATGTGTTAAAATGTCTGTTCAACGTTTAAGTGTGTGTGCGCGAGTATAATGTGTGTGTGACTGGATGAAGTAAAAGCTAGACAGAAAGGAACATATCATGTTAAAAGGAAAGTATGACAGTAGTAGGGTTCTGTCTTTTTTTGATGATTCTGTTCCTTAATGTCCATGTTCAAATATCAACTAATAAGAACGTGAGGTTGAGAAATTAGAATAACTTTTATGGATAGCCCAGATTCAACTGGAGCGTTAAATGAATGTTGGACAATGGAATTTCATATACCCTAGCTGACTGAGGACTGGCAATCTGACACCACTACCATATGCCATGCAGGCGTCCAAAGCAGTATGTCATATTAGTTACGACTATATTTCGGTTTTATGAATTACTCTATTTGAGAACTCTTTTAAGTCTTAACAAGACTTGGTGATATGGGAATATATATCTTATGGATGCTTAATTGGAACGAAAGTTATTTGTTTTATTCGAGTGAGATTTCTGCAGAATTCAGTTCTAGCTGTGTCGAATATCTTAATATTATTTCTTATTTGGCTTAAGGATACATCTTCCAGAAAGACTATGAGTGGTACATACGATAAATCTTCTCATCCTTCATGTTTTTGGCTTGGCATGGTAGGTGGCACATGATTAATATTAATTCATTATAATGAACAAGTTCTGTGCTTATACCCTGTGAGTTTATTATAATTCTATGATCTTTGGAAGCATGATTGGGCATAGTTTATGAACATTTTGGCAGCCATATTGAATGGATAATGAATTTAGTTTCTTAATATCTCCTTAGGGGGCGTCCGTTGGAGGGGTGAATGTGGAGAAACCAGCATGCAGCACTGCAGCATCTGTGGATTCCATAAAAAGTTGCAAGATAGAACCAAGCTTTCATTTTGTGAGTCAAACACACTCAGACTTTTCAATTCCAGGCAGTAACGGGGAGCATACTCGAGATTATCAAGATTGTAGAGCAACTTCTTCAGTGCTTCTCATGGGAGAGCCACCATGGCATCCTCCAGCTCCTGAATGTTCGACGCCTTCTTCTAGCCGGAGTGATGCTGTAATGCGGTACAAAGAGAAGAAGGCGGCAAGAAAGTAGGTTTCTATAATTCTTCTCCTCTTGGTTTTAGCATGTTAAGTTGAACCGTGTTGAATTTGTGCGTGGAACTAGCAACATTCAAATCTTCCAAGATTGGTTGTAGGGTTTAAAAAGACAGTTAGTCACCAAACTTAAACCGTGTTTCGTTTCAATTCTGGCACTAAATTGTCATTGTTAAATCACGCACAGTTCTTTTCCCTCCTAAACTCTATTTGTTGATGTATCAGATTCGAGAAGAGAGTTAGATATGCATCGCGTAAGGCAAGAGCAGATACAAGAAGACGTGTGAAGGGACGTTTCATCAAGGCTGGTGATGCTTATGATTATGATCCATTGAGCCAAAACAGAAGCTACTAAGTAAAATCCTGCTCTTTAATCATATGGTTGTATCTGGGGGATTAATCATCTTTGGCATTTTCTTGGTCGAAATATCTAAGTCGGTTGTTTGCTATTCTAGCATTCTTGTTTCGGCACTTCATACAGTATCTGCCCCCAATACATTTGTTTAGCAGTCGGCCTCTCGGGAGAGGGAAAGTCGACACCCGACCTTGGATTGCAACTGCTGCTCGTGTTCTCTGCGCTAAACTTTTCTTGGTTTCTTCGCGATTTAATGTAAGTCTTAACTTAGTAGCCACATGGTCATGGTAATGATATCGCAAAGGTTTTTGTATTAAGTTATGCTGAAGATTTGAGTGCCATCATTTCAATGTCAATAATGTTCAGGTAGTCCTTGTACCAAAGTTGTCAGTGGTCAGAAAACTTGATAATGTATTGTACATAGCATAATTATTTAATAAGTTGGTTGGTATCAATCAGCACAAAATTTCAATTGTAAATTAGTTCATAATGAGAGTCATTAAAAATATATTACAATTTCCCTGAACTTTTTCATTTATCTTTTTCCATATATAATTCACTCTGTTTGCTCAAGGGATTCATCTCCAACCTGACTGCTGCAATATTCTAGTCCCCATTCTTTTTTTCCTTCCCAAGAATCCAAGATAGAGCTGCTTTTGCAATACCCCTACAAGTATCTAATGTCAATCAAAGTAATTGTTTAGTTTAGAGCAATAATATTTTACTTTAGCAACGGTGTAGAATAGATCGTCACTTGTGATGGTCGAGTTCTGTTACCAATTCCCAGACAGATTCCGGCATCAGAAAATTATACGTGTAAGTAGAATACACAACCCGAACTCCTTTCTCTAAGATTTGCTATAAAAAAAGGAACACAGTCCTGAAAGTTTGAAGATTTAGCAGATTAAATAGAAGTCAAACATGATGGTGCAATACATTGAAGAAAAGCCAACCTAAAATGCTTCCGGTAACACACCCTGCGGCCAGCTAACCTGATCAATGTTAGAAATATTACTAGTTGCAATACAGTAAAGTGTAGAAATAAAAACTTATCGACTCGAGTCTCGTGATAGCACGACGTCCTAAAGCGAAATTGCCCGTCGATAACTGCTGTGACCTCTATGAACAATCACCTCCAGGATACAACGATCAAATAAACCAATTTTGCAGCAATCACAAATGGTTTTCAGAACTCTCAAGTGTACTCCAAAAAAATATGTATAAAATTGAGTATAATATTTTACTGAAATAGGAAGATAAATAAACCAATTGTGCAGCAATCACAAATGATTTTCAGAACTCTCAAGTGTACTCCAGAAAATATATATAAAATTGAGCATAATATTTTACTGAAATAGGAATATACAATTTCGTATTGTGATAATTTTTTAATGCCCAAATGTGTTTATATAGGCAGAAAAATGATGTAACTGCTTCCACCATGATCTAGTATTATTTGTAACTTTTATGACTAGTGGTAATGGGTTGTTAATACTGAACAGTTAAAAATTGTCATATTTTACTAGCTAGTTGACACCTCTGTGGACAATCACCTCCAGGATACAACGATCAAATAAACCAATTGTGCAGCAATAACAAATGATTTTCAGAACTCTCAAGTGTACTCCAGAAAATATATATAAAATTGAGCATAATATTTTACTAAAATAGGAATATACAATTTCGTATTGTGATAATTTTTTAATGCCCAAATATGTGTTTATATAGGCAGAAAAATGATGTAACTGCTTCCACCATGATCTAGTATTATTTGTAACTTTTATGACTAGTGGTAATGGGTTGTTAATACTGGACAGTTAAAAATTGTCATATTTTACTAGCTAGTTGACCCATTAAATAATTTCGAAAATGACCCTTTTAATATAATGCGTGAGGTGTGACTCGAACCCCAGACCTCCCACACAAATTCCACACTTTTCACCAATTGGGCACTTCATTTGAATTAATTATTTCTTTTACATATTATATTTATTGTATAAATATCTAACAATTAATCTTTAGATGGAAAAGATTGCATGTTCAACTTTTTCTTTCGTTTTGTACACTACAGAAAATATCTTGGTTTCTCTCCCCTCCTGGTCGCGAGAAAAACAGATCATGGGGGCTTTAAATTGTCTCGAACCAATTTGCTAGATTATTCATCATTTGATGACGAACCTTGTTGATCTCGGTTTTTTCACCTCCGACGTGGCCAATAGACATAGCTATATCTGCATTTACGTAGGCCTCCTTTTTACACACTTAGACAAATCGTTAATCAATGATGACCTTTTCAGGTAGTGGGAGAGGCGGTCGAGAGCACTCCAACGGTCAAGTCAGTTGGCAAAATGAATGTATTGAGTGTGGGATATAAGCCACAAAAATTGTATGTATGCCGGGAATATATTAACGAGAGAGCGAGAGAGAGCAAGTTTACATTTGTAATTGTAAAGTTGCATTATCCTTAAAATGGCACCAAGTGGAAGGGGTACGATACTAACTGTTGGATCTAAAGACACATGGCCTCATCAGATGGCCGAGGTGTCAACCCATCAATCATATGTTGACGGATATTTAATGCTTTCTGAAAAGTAAACTAATGATTTGACTTTTATACTTTTGCTGCATAAACATCACATCAATCAATTATAGGAAGATTTTTTTATCTTTTACAGATCTCTGTGCAAAAGATCTCTTGGGAGATGCCTTTCAATGAAGAAGAGGCTTGCTATCTATAGCTTTCTTCTTATTGCAGCAGCCACCTCATCTAGGCCATGGAGGTCAGCCTAGGCATGGCACCTCGGTGAAAGTGGATCGTCACCCCGATTATCGTACATGTGGTTTCGCTTCAGCCAGGTAATAGGATGATGGGCGTGTGGGCCTGTTTTTCTTGCTAGCTGGTTGCCAAGTGGAGATGACCTGAAGACTCTCCAAAAGAAGTGTTCACGAAAATATGTTCG
>CAIGRT010001938.1:0-21992 GCA_903798405.1 Fraxinus platypoda
AAATATTATTAAAAAAATTCTCAAAATTTCAAAGTAAACGCGTTTTCCATTTTTATGTTTTCGGAAACTGTTTTTCAGAATGGCAAAAAGAACGCATTTTCAGAAATTTCAAAACAGACACTCAAAACACAAAATACAAAACAAATTCAAAACACAAAACTGAAACACGAAGAGAACGGCTCCGAAGTTTTTCGGCTTCACATTTCAAAAATCAGCCGCGTGAAGCAAATTTTCTTGAAACATTTTCTGGGATTCAAAGAAGTAGAAAATCCCATCAAGAGATAGCTACTGGTAATTTTATGTAAATGGAGAAAAAAAAAATTTCAATGGATTTATTTGATATCCTTTTGAAGACTTGAGTATTGTATCAAGAAATATTAAAAAACCAAACTTTGTTCCTAAAAATCAAGAATTTGAAGAAGAAGAAGTATATGAAGCAGGAGATAGAGAAGATGATAATTTCAGTTTGAAGGGTTTGGCACAATCACACTCCCATGGGGTCCAACCATTAGGAAATCTTTACTTCAGTACTTCATCACACATTCAAGAAACACCGGCCTTGGTAATTTTAAGACACATACAAATGAGCTCGTTCTTAAGATTCTTGGCCTTTTGGATGGGCCAGATTTTGGTGAAAAATGAAGAAATCAAAGAAGTGAATCCAGAAAACTCGTTCTAGTATATGCAGCGAGTTGGATAAATTTGACTTCGCACTCCACCCGCTTGATAAAAAGTCTTGGTCAGGTCCTACTCCGACGACCGCCGTTGAGTTGTCTTCTTTTAAAACCTCTGGTAGCCATCAAAGAGGCAGTCGTCGACTCCGCCTCTCTCAACTCCGATTGAGCATGTGGAATCTATTCCTTCGTTGTTGAAAAGCAGACTTACACATTGCACATCATAGCTTGAAAAATGCTAAGTGTACATAATTATTGTACATAAGGGTGTACATAACCCTCACATGGGATGAGGTCCACAAAAATGTGGGCTCCACCCCATGTGAGGGTTATGGACACCCCCATGTACAATAATTATGTACACCAAGCAAAGTCCTCATAGCTTTAGAAATGTCAGGTTTTGATTCAAAGAAAAGACAGAGTAGCTGCAGAGATTTTTTTTTTTTTAGATTCTTTAGCCGATTCACACCACTAATATGAAGCTACTAGAGTCATCATGTCCATTTGATATATATTACATCTTCATTGAACCATATTTTTATTTTTGATACCAGCGAGAATTTTACATTAACCTAATGAGGGCATATGTTGGTTTAATATCATAAATAGACATGAATACATGCTGCCAAGATAAATTAAAACTATGACCTGCGTCACATTTGCTCAATCTCAATCATCGATTGGTAAAAGTCCACAAGCTGCGTGTTTTACTTTATTTAATTGGTGTCATACAGATTGAATTCTATATTTTAATCTTGTCTGATTAGGGATTAAACTGTGTACAGAGTTGACATCATGCAAGATATTTGAGGAGAATTTGCCTTATTTATCGATTTGTTGAGGCCATGGACTACAGCTTGGGCAGAAAATACAAAATCACAACTATGCATACCAAGTGTTCAACAAAATGTCTAGCTGAGATTTCTCTCATTTAAGGCCCTTTTGATCTTCTATATTAGCCAATGCAAGTTTCAGGACCTCGTATGTCTGGAGCTAGCTTGTAAGCCCTAGCTCGCGATTTTCTTATTTATTGAAGGTGAGCCATAGCTCGTGGATTATTTATCATCAGAGGCAACATTCCATGAGTCTTCGTTCCTTGAATAAAGGAAGATGCGGTATTTCTATGAGTCCTCATTTATAGAATAAAGGAAGAGACGGCATCTTGGAGTCCTCATTCCTTGAATAAAGGAAGATGCGGCATTTTTGATTCCTCATTTTCCTTGAATAAAGGAATAGGCGATATCTTGGAGTTCTCATTCCTTGAATAAAGGAAGAAGCAATATCTTGAAGTCCTCGTTCCTTGAATAAAGGAAGAGGTGGGATCTCGAAGTATTTGCACTTGAAAAAGGAGCATCATTGTAGCCTTAGCCAGATGTGTTTGCCTTTGCAAAAGGAGCCTTTCCTGGCTTTGCGGGATGTCTATTCCCCACCTCACCAGATGATTATTCCTGGTTTCGAGAGATGTTTATTCTTCGCCTCTCACTGTCGTCGAGCCTGGCTATAAGACTTTGTCATCAGAGGCGCTTATAAGACTCCGATAATTCGAGAGCTATTCGCGGGATGTTTATTCCTTGCCTTACCAGATGCTTATCTCTGGTTTCATGAGAATTTTATTCATCGCCTCTCATTATCGTCAAGCCAAGTTGTGAGACCTCGTCTATCAAATGCTGCTTATAAGACTTCGATAGTTGGAGAACTATTCACGGGATGTCTATTCCCCGTCTTGCCAGATGATTATTTCTGGCCTATGTTTATTTATCTCCTTTCACTATCGTAGAGCTAAGTTGTAAGACCTCGTCTATCAGAGGCCTCTTATAAGACTCCGATAGTTCGAGAACTATTCGAGAGATGTTTATTCCCCGCATCGCCAAATGATCATTCCTAACTTCGCGAGATATTTATTCCTCGTCTCTCACTATCATCGAGCCTAACTATAAGACCTCGTCTATCCGAGGCCAGTTTATAAGACTCTGATAGTTCAAGAGCTATTTGCGGGATGTTTATTCCTCGCCTCTCACTGTCGTAGAGCTAAGTTGTAAGACCTTGTCTATTAGAGGCCGTTTATAAGACTCTGATAATTCGATAGCTATTCGCGTTATGTTTATTCCCTGCCTCACCAGATGATTATTCCTGGTTTCGCGAGATGTTTATTCATTGCCTCTCACTATCGTCGAGCCTAGCTGTAAGACCTTGTCTATCCGAGGCCGCTTTTAAGACTCCGATAGTTCGAGAGCTATTTGCGGGATGTTTATTCCCCGTCTCGTCGATGTTTATTCTTCACCTCTCACCATCGTCGAGTCCAGTTTTAAGACATCTTCCATTCGAAGCTAGCATATAAGACATCGAAAGTTCAAGACGAGCCACTAGGTCGAATAGTCATTCCTCGTTCTACGAGATGCCTCACCTTACGAGAAGTTGCATTACAGCTGCATTTATCTTCAAAGAGCTCATCATACCTCAGCACCTCAGCATCAACTGTATTACAGCTACCTATCTTTCAGGGCTTTGTTTCTGCTTCAACTATGTTACATCCACTAATCTTCAGAGAGTTCATATTATTTACCGCTTCATAAGGACAAGGGTGGGCCAACCTTAATACCCATGAAGACGAAGCCTTGTATGACTTGATCAAACATCGTGGAGGAAGCCCTTGACATGTATGTGCCACCCCCATGTAAGGATGTCGGCTTATTATAGCTACTTATATCTAGAGCATCACCTCTGCTACTTGCACATTCAGAGCATCGTTTCTGCTACTCACATTCAGAGCATCGCCTCTTCTACTCACACGTTCAAAGCACCGTCTCTGCTATTCACATGCAGAGCATCGCCTCTGCTACCTATGTCCAGTGCATTGCCTCTGCATCAGTTTATCACAGCTGCTTATATATTTAGTCTCGTTTCTACATCAACTTCATCACATTGGCTTATATTCCAAGTCCAACCAGTATATTAATATTCTACTCAAACTTGGGGACTGTTGTGATACTAGAATTTTTGTATCATTACATTATTACTGCTAGCATATGCATTATATTATTGTTGCCAAGTACGAATGCCACATCATTGCTAGCATGCCATGACACTATTTTCACTATTGCCAATATACATTATCAACATGTTGCTTCACTATAGCACTACTATTACACNTAGCACTACTATTACACTAAGTTGTACATGCATGCAGGTCATGATAGGCTCTCTATATATCATATCTTGAAGAAATTTGATGTCATTATTTACTTTATTGTCATGAGTAATTTGAGGGGCAAATGGACCCAAATTTATTTTATATATCTGCAGTGGAGATATTATGTTGTATTACAGGTTAGTTTAGTCCATATTACAGAGGAGATGCCGCCGAAATTTTGACAAATTATATGCGACATCTTTCGAGGCTATCTATAAGCACTCGCTTATTCAGGCTTGCATAGATACTTTTGAGACAATTCGTAAGTCCTCACATATTTGGGATCGATGTATATTTTTTGAGGCAGTCTGTAAGACCTTGTCTACTTGACAACTTATATTTCAAAGTTCAATCCGCACATGAATGTACGACTCAGACTTGGGGGATTATTGTTACACTTATCAATTATGTGGCATCGACTATTCATGGGGTTGGACTTATTAAATTAAACAATTTGCATCTTGAGCTCGTCCCATTACCCACGTGGCCTATTTACGTTTTCCTATATGTGAGTTTCATTCACAATAAGGTATGGTTTCTAATCCTATCCAAATTCTCTCTCCCTCTCTTGCACTCTCTTTTTCTCTCGTCTGGTCGTTAATTTGACCGTCGGATGCAAACGATCGCCGGACCTTTTTCTCGATCGGCTGCATTGCCTTCTAACAAGGTGTTCCAGTGTGCAGGTGATCTCTACGTGGAGGGGGTGGAAAGGATTTTGTTGGCGCATTTTTTGAGGTCAACAATAACACTTAGATTTTTGGGGGTATAAAGCGTTATATATCAAAAACATGGCGGTTTAATTAGAGACATCTTCTAGGTGCTTTCCCTTTCCTGTCTCATGATCAAAGCGAAAATGCTATTCAATATGGATTTCAAGGTTCATTTGTTTTGTTATTTTTGAATAAGGTGGACTTGTCCAATGACCTGTTTTTGGAATGTGTTTTGGGATCCTTCCACTCATTGCTATAGATTTTTCACTATAATCAAGAAGTTCTGTGAGGAGAGATCCCATGCCTCACACACCAAAAAGGGTCATCCCTCGTACTCCTATAACGTAGGAAATGTGGTGACAAAAATGTACTAGTATGAATTTGTTTTGTACAAGCATAATGAAAAGAATGTCAACATTGTAATTAGACTTTATAAAATCTAAAAATATTGCTATTATGTGCCTAGAGACATGTTTGATAGGTTGAACTACATAACACTAACACGAAAAATAAAAAATAAAAATCTTGTCTCTTGTCTCGACGTATATTATATATTGTTGTATGCCTAACATGCCACAAGTGTAAACCAACCAGTAAAGCAGCATTTAGGAATTGGGTGCAATTGATACAACACACTAGACTACTATGCAGTAAATTTCTAATGTCATGTACCAGTTAAACAAGGAATTTCAGAACTCAGAAACAAAGTCGCGCGCGCGCGCACACACACACACATATATATATATATTTATTTATTTATTTATTTATTTATTTATTCATTTTTATTTATTTATATAAAAACATCATGCAGCATGTAAAACGTTTATATATATTACTAAACCCATCAAACATGGAAACAACTCAAAAATTCAAGTACAAAGAAATCAAATTCCAAGATTAAGTTATCCAGCTGCTTGAAAATCCCCGAAATCATCATCTGGTATATCTTGAAGATTTTGGGATTCATGAGATCCTGATTCTTTTGGTTGTTCTTTTTTGGGGTTTGACAAGTCGTCTTTAGAAGTTTCCTCGAGACTAAATTTGGTGGGCGATCCCGAGGGTGAATTTTGAGCAGTAACAGCAGGCGAGAGGGGTGCAGACGGAGGAGGGGGCAATTTCATACCTGCTGCTGATTCTTTCTTAGTACCCTTGTCATCCAAGGAAAGATTGTTCAAGCCTTGCTCAAAGAACTTGGTCTTTAGGTTGCCACTACCTTTCTGTTGAACACCAAAAAGGGTATAAGACAATGTATATGCAACTACAGGGAAAATATGCAAAGACAATACGAGAGCAATTTACACTCTTTAATTGAAGCACTAAGGTCTCCCCATCTTTTAAACTGTAATCTACTGAAGAAATATTCTGGTGTTGCTGTTCCATCTCTTCAGCAGTTTTCTTCTTATTCAGGTACCTTCAAAAGTCAAATAAATTAAACTTGAATCAAAACCAGGGAAAGACAAAATGATAACGCAGAAAATTGATGAATGAATTTGAAAACAACAGTCGAAAAATGAAAAGGATTAAGGAAAACAATAGTATGGATGACTCAAAAAGTACTTCATATGGTCATGGAGGGCAGCTTGGAAGTCATAAGCTTCAGGCCTTTCTCGAAATCCTATACCGATGAAAGCGTGGCGAAGGCGTCCACCTGCATCAATTTAAGTAAGGATCATTCCAGTATGTATCTATATCAATATGTAACAAAATAACACAAAAGAAGTCATGGTAAAAGCCCATATGTAGAAACAAACACACAATAGATGCACTCGCTTCACATCCTTCAATTCTGATTCACGAATTAATTGGGAAAGCCAACAAAAAGATTCAATATCTGCTTCTTATTTTCCATCAGTTTGAGGTTCATGTGAGAAACAAAGACTAAAAGATCATATTCCAAATTCCACAATCTACCCTGTAGATAATTGTAGAACTCCAATCCCACATATGTTCAGGGAATAACTAGATAACCTTGTCTTTAACATTTTATAAAGGTGGTTCTGGATCATTCCTGGAAAGAACCAGAAGTGTCGCTAATGTTAGAAAAAGAAAGGAAAAAAAGGATGTTGCCCACCTTGCTAAATTAGAGGTTTCTAGGGTAAGTTTATGTGGCCACATGTTCACCTATTGTTTAAGGTTTTTGCACTCCATGCTTCCACAACTAAATTGCTTAGCCCTTGTTCGATATCCATTTTTCTCAAAATACATTTTTCTCTTTTTTTTTTCAACCATACATTTTTCAATAAAATAATATTACATGCAAACCTAAAAATTTTCTTTATTTTTTAACCACACATTTTCCATCAACCTACTATTCCAAAATGCATTCTTACTATAAAAATGAGAAACAAACATGCTTTTAATTAAAATCATAAATGAATGGAGGAAGGGATCAAAAGAACACAAGGACAAAAGGGGGATATGAATTGTCTCTTTCAAGATGAAATATGGTTGATATCAAACTACCAACTTATAGTAATGGCTTGTTTAGAACGGTTTTTGAAAAGTCAAAAGCTGTTTTTGAGATTAAGAATATGCTTTTGAGTCTATTTGGCTAATTTTCTAAAAGTATATTGTTTGATTAAAGAGCTTTTAGAGGACGCTAACCTCAGGTTGTTTCCTCTAAAAAACTCTTCTACAAAAAGTAGAAGTAAAAGTAGAAGCTATCCCAACCAATTTCTTTATTTTCTTCTGCAGTAACGATTATAGAAGTCCTAAAAGCTCAGCACGGTATCGAGGCAGCCTCATATCATGTCTATTAACCACCGGCCCTTAGTAATGCAAACATTTATAATGTAGCAAGAGATTAAAAAAAAACACCAAAGATGCAAAACAGGCTTCATGAAAATTTTGACGTCAAACTTCATTAAGACCCAGGTTGGGGGTTGGAGATCATGGTTTCAGACAAATCTGCAGAATCTGAAGGTATCTTCTCAAAATAACTAGAACAAAATATTTTCCACAATAATCTTTCTAAACTAGTGCAGGTTTGACTCTGCATTACCTTGATGGAATAGCAGAAGATTGAAGTAACATATGTGATATATCTAAAATAAAAGATGATACTTGGAGAAGAAAAATATGAAATGAATGGTATCCAAGAGAAAACAATGCATTTAATTTTCTAGCCACCTAGGTCAACCTTAAGATGCAATCAAAACATGCTTGATTTCATCCGAAGTTCTAGGCAGCACCTGAATTGCTGTACAGCAGTACAAGGTGACTTGAGTGCAGAGAAATTTCTTGTTCCTTTTTTTATGGGATGTTATCCAGGTGCCACATGGATTAAAAAATTTCAAATAATAGACCATTCAATAAGCTAAAAGCTAATGCATATAATTGTCTAGGAAAGTGAATCACTTGGCATCTCTTACTGCAATGCTCACAAAATGGGTTAAAGAATAAAATAACAGGAGAGATATATATTGGCATTCCATCCAGGTGGATACAGACATACATTAATACGTAGTGTCACTCGACATCTCTTAATGCTATATTAATAACACCAATCACTTAAATAGTCCCTTTATCCACTGAAAAGGCTATAAAAGAACACCCAGCCAATTACATTATGAGCAGAGATACTTTTTGCAAGGAAGACAGATAGCAGATTGAAGTGAAATGGAAAACAGAAATAATACATTGTTAGACAATCTCTACAGCTCTATTCTGCTATTATTAATCGAAAACATAAAACAAACAAAACTTTTAATGACAAAAATAATTTAAAAGAAGAGATGGAAATTCTATATTACCAATATTCTCTTCTACTCGAAGAACGAAATATCTGCAACAATTTAGAATTAACAAAATGAGTTAGCGAGCAATATAGGTGGCTGGCTTTGAAGTCAATAGAATTTGTACATATAAATACCAGAAGTCCAAAATGAAACACCACGTCACACCACACCACTTTTAAGCATTTCAAAAATTGTTCTCATGAGAAGTGAAATTAATTTTGTGATTAGTTTCGCAAACCTGCTGCTATCAATTACAGGTTCCACAGGGTGTGGCTCCCCATCTCTCAAAAATGCCCGTGCATACAATTCACCTATTTTAGACCAACAATAAAATATATTGAGAAAAGTTATGGAACATTAACTTTTATTGAATTCCAACAAATCCACCTGTCTTCTTGTCTTCTAATCGGATAATGCATTCTTCTCCTTTGCTAATAACTTTCAGAGTGCCTTCCCATGCCCATTTATTGACATTCCACTCATCAGCCCTACAAGAAAGAAAAGTTCAATTATAGTTTTGACCCCCATCCCCTGAAATGAATTTCCAGCAACAAGTACGTCATCTACATCTCCACATTCTTGTTTTAGATGTAATGTAAAAGGCAACAACCATAATGATACAGCAGGTTCATGTATTGGAAATAGAGAATTAGATATGTACACTCAAAAATTTTGCCGAATGGTCATACAATGACCATTGCTCGGTTCATTGAAATGTTTTTGTTTAGATTAATTTAGACAAGCTTTAAACCAAAAAAAGAACAAGAAACTAAGAGTATTTCTTATGCAGTCCTGAAGATAATTTATTCTTTCCTGGACTACTACTTAACTCAACAAAGATTTATCCCATACTTTTGTGCAGTCGGCTACATGGATCCTCTTTTTTCACTCTGCTGTGTCAAGAGCCAAATCCAAGGCTACATCACAAAAGCTCAAATATTTTTTTAATTACCATAATTTAGGTAGGCCTCTTCCTCAAGATTTCTCACATATTATATTCATAACTGGTGTATCTAGCAACCTCCGTCGAATATGTCCAAACCATCTAAATTAAACCGCACACTACAATTAGTGTCAGTTTAACAACTTGCAAAAGATGCTCGATAATAACTCTGTCTCTTAAGGTTATACCGCAAATTTCTCTCAACATTCTCATCTCAATTTTTGTAAATGTTTCTTAAAAGTGAAATATTCAGTCCCATAAAACATCGCTGGTCTAATTGTAGCAGTCTTTTCTTGACTATAACTAAAACTAATATATTGTTGACTGCAAACATTTGAGATAAATGATAAACAATGTTCACAGGTGCTTTTCATTTTCTAACAAATCCCAAGATGGAAAAGAGTGCACAATGAAGAATTTTCATTTCTCAGATTGAACAAGCTTAATGACTACAGCTTGAAAAAATGTTGCTTCTTTGCAAGTTGTTCACTATAACTTGTCCATAAAAAACCTTTTACCTGTTTTACCCTTTAGAGAGCTTTGATCCTATATATTGAAAAGCACAATCCCATCACAAATCCAATTGTAGGCGGCAAATGCCCAGATTCTTCAATATAAGCTTCCAGAGGGAATTTCTACATATGATGAACTCATCAGAAGGTTAGGAAAAACTTATATTGGATCACAGGTATTGTTTCTCCCAAAGGATAAGTGCAACAGAATTATTTCCTCTTAGAATAGAACTATTATCCGTGAAGATGCAACCATGAAATTGTTGCATCCATAAAGCAGCCATGAAGATGCATCCAACTCTATGTTTTTCACTCTTCAGAACTTGTTGAAACGACGAGATAATTTTTCATTCAAGCAAGCTCAAGTAGCTTTGAAATTTGGTGAGAAGCGTCTTAGCATCTTAACACTCTCAGCGTATGAAAATTTTGTTTGATAAGTCCCTCTAATATATACACAACATGATACACCTCACATCACAATATATCTTTGATCAGTTCTGCTGCATTACAATCAAACAAACTCCAAATGACTCGATATTTGTGAGATACCACCTAACAATTCAAGGAACTTGCCACTATAGGAATTTCTGAAAATTCATGTTGTAAGCTCGTCTTTTAAATGCACAAGAGGTAAGTGCATGAAAATACAGTTATGGTCACATCATAATTCTTCAATAACTTTTGGTTGTATACTATGCCGTACACTTAATTCGCAAAAAGGAAAAAAAAATCAATTAATGTACTTGTGTTTGTTATCAAAATTCAGAGTTCCAACTTTTTATTGCAACAAGGACTCCTTCTGCAAACACGCTTAGGGGTTAAATCACACTCAAGAAATAGTTTGTGGTTGTATGTATAACATAAATCTAAATTGTTATCCAACAATGCATAGAAGGGAAAATATGAGCAAGATGAAATATCTTTTATGGGAATGATATTACATCGAAGACATTAGAGAGAGAACCTGTAAGAAGCTGCGGTTTTCCGTGGAGGTATCTGCAATCAATATAAAGAGAAATATTAGATTGACATCAAAATAACTTCCATGCTATCCAGATAAGTGACCAATAAAAGGAACCTCAAATGACATATGCACTCAGTTCAGTTTTGGATTACACATATGAAACCATTAAGTAATAAGATTTAATATGAAATAGTATTCATGTCTCAGTTGTTTGAGCTTTTCATTATGATAGGAATATTAATAAAAGTAAAACTACAAGTTACATAGAATAGGTACTAGATTTGATACACTTTATAGAATTGAGTATTGGCTGTCAAGAACAAAATGTCCATAAGATTAATGCATGATGGAAATGAGGATGTTAACATGGATGTGTGGCTATAACACTATACCAGTACAACTAGTTATTGAAAATACATGCTGACAAGCGTGAGTTGCACCAACTGAGATTATATTATAGGAAAGACGATTAAGGATGTAGAGACATGTCCTGCATAAACCTAAAGAAGCTCCCATTCACCATTCAGAGAACTTAAGCAGTTGAAATTGGAAACTTTTTCTTTTGAAACATCTAATCAAAAAATTTATCTTCCACCATTATTGTGATTGTGGCCCTTAGTTCTGACTTCTGAATTTTCATTCATTTGGAGTATGTTTTTCAGAATACCATAATGGATCAAACTCCTAGATGAAGGCAAAAGTGAAAAAAGGGGTACCATATCAACACATCAGACTAAATTCTGCCGACGACCAAATAATGGCATATAAAGATCCACAGTCCTAGAATCTCCAATGCTCAACCTCGTTCATCAAATAAATTGAATGCCTCGTAAAACTTTTCTGATAAACATTATCAAAATCAACTTCCACCGGACATGCATCCATATTAAGCCAAAGACTTGGTTTTTGTTATTGCTTCAATTTTATGAAGATGACTTCACATCATGTTCCCTACGGCCTATTCACAATATTAAATGAAGCTATACTCCATGAGCATAAATCGATTAACAGTTTTCTGAACAAATCTCCTTCAATATCAAAATATAACATAAATGTAGGGTTTCATTAACAAATCTATACCCTCAGTTAACTGGAAAAAAATATAATAATAATAATAATAATAATAATAATAATAATAATAATAATAATAATACCAGCTACAAGACTACCCCAACCCTATATAACAATCTTCATTATTTTCCCACATTAAGAAGCAAAATGCTATAAATTAACACTTTAAAAAACCTAAATTCTCAGAAATTAAACTTCAATATTCAGTCATTTGCCTCTTTTCCAATTATTCACCATCTACTAAAAATAAATACATAAATAGAAACCCGACTGAAAGTGAAATAATTATACAAACCCTCCCATCATTCTAATAACAAAATCCAGATAGAAAAAGAAATTACCAAATACACGTAGCATTCAGATACTTGAAATAGAACCAGCTCAATTGCTTCTTCTTCCTCTTCCTTTTCTTCCAAATTCTTTTCCTTTTCCATATGATCCCTTTCCTCGAAACTGATTTTCAATGAATCTTCAATACAATGCCTTCGATCTGAACTCTAGGACCATGGAGCAGAAATTCGGGGACCAAATTGATATTTTATAAAATCTGAGGGGGTTTTTCTGGAAGTACAATTTTTTGCTCACTTTATAGCATCACATAGCATTGTCTTGATACCGTTGATCCAGTAGAGTCAATTTCTAGCCGTCCGATCTGTTGACTTGAGCTGATGTGTTTGTATTAAGTAGGTGGAGTTGATTGCGGACTTGCGAAGAAACGAAGCTCCATTTATTCTTAGCATATACCCTTTATTAATAAATTTATTATTAATTGCAAATAAAATTTTATATTTAACAACGACCCGACTCTATTAATGTTCTTTCTCTCGAGTAATTTGGTTTCATTTTCATTTCCAAAGATTACCCTTTTCATATTTATCGTAGGAACGATTTGAAGTTTACTATTCGAACATAGATAGCCCAACAAGTCGAACCGAGTTTGAATGGTAGGTTGTGGACCATATCAGCTCGGCCCATTGTCTATATCTGAAAGTGAATTTAGAATTGGATTTGAGCCTACAAAAATAGTTTGGGCCATGTAAGAGCTCATATTGATTCTTGAAACTATCCAAAATTTCAAATTCTCCACAAAGATTTTATTTATAGTCATTTTAGTCACCTTCTATCCCGTCTAAATTCTCATGAAATCTTCAATGAAATGTCTCGACCCGGTGTCCAATTTTCATGAACGAGTTACAAGCAAACTTCACATGTGTCTAGGTGGGGGCTTGGCAGACCCTTATAGTTTAATTAGAAATACAAAAGAAGAAGTAAGAAATGATTGCAAGAACTTGAACTTGTATGTACTTGACAAATGTAAATTTTTTACACTTATTTAAGGTTTCGAACTTGTGAATTTGTATGTCGTTTAGTTCGTATTGTTATTGATTTTGTGTGTTTTAGCATATTTTAGATTTGACACAGAGTTGATGAAAGATGAGATCAATGCCGTAATTGAATATTGGACGACATGAAGTCTAATTCCACAAGTTGAGGGGAGCTTTGGGCATTATTTTGGCTTGATTTTTAGTATTGAACACTATAAATAGGATTTTTCTCATTCATTATTATGGTTGGACAATTTTGTAGATTTTACATCGAACACAGACGAAAAAAAAAAAAACTCAGGATTTGTAGATCCAAGGAATGATGAAAATTCCACTTGGGTGCAAGATCATATTCTAATTTATGTTTTTCTTGTACAATGATGATGAACTAATTTACTAGTTAGGATCTACGTTGTAATCAAGTAGAAACCTCTAAATTCTTTGACTTTGAGAAGTGGGTTATTTGTTTAGACTTTGATAGAATGTAGAGATACACTTTTACTATTGTTGTGATCCCTGATAGAATTCCTTCGCGGTTTAATGTGTTTCATTAAGGTATAATTCAATTTCACACAAAAATATAGTTAGTTGAGTTAATTAAATAAGATTTGAAGAGATAAATCGACGAATTTAGATGAATTCAACTGAATAATGATAGGAATTAAGGAAGAAAACTATGGTGAAATCATGAACCTAGCACCTTTCACACGTATTTGAACATTCAAAATTGTTGAGCACGCATTCATATTAATTTACCTTCTTAAAGTCCCTGTTTGGTACACATTCTTTAAAATTATATAATTTCAAAACTCATTTTCAATCACACATTCTTCAATAAAATAATATTTTTCATCACATCAATAATTTTTTCTTACATTTTAATCACATATTTCCCATCGTATCACTATTTAAAATACATTATTTCCTCAATAATATCCATCAAACACATCCTATATAAGTTTTCAGTAATGCTAAATGTATATTTTTTGCTTTATATTGTTTTTGACATCCCCTCTGTTTTCAAAAAATTGTGAACTATATTTTTTAACTGTTCAATGGTATATTGTCACGTGACACAATATAAATAATGATATAAAAGGTGATGTACATATATCATGATTGAAAAGTTTTTAGGAAAACCACCACATTAAATTATTTTTTTCTTTTAATTAAAATGGAGGTTAGGCATAATTAGACAGATAATTTGATAAATAGCCATCTTGATTCATAGATCCACTATATTGCTTGTCAAATTGTGATATCGTACACTTATAATTTTTACCGAACAATACTAGAGTAAACAAATGTAGGATCGTGAGGATACTGAACTCTATCCATAATAACTACTTCCAAAAATTGATGTGGCAAATTTTGTTCATTTTTCTAGTATTAGAAATGCAACATTTCATTTGACTTTCTAAATAAATAACGTATAGATTTAAAATTATTAAGATAGAGAAATACTTTGGTAAATGAGTAGGTAAACTAGTACGTATTCATACATTTTCTTCAAAATATTTATTTTACAAAGAGTAGGTATTAGGTCAATGGTTTGGATAGAAATTTCACAAATTGGCATTAGAATAATACTCATGTATAGGTACATATGACCATAACATGAATAATACTTGTGGGATTACGTACATGTCCTCTTTCGTGGCACGAAAGGGCGTGTTGGTACATTTTGTAAATTAGAATTTCCGAGACATTTTGTACATTTCCGAGACAAGTATATTAGAATTTAGAACCATAGTTCTTTTTATTATTATTATTTTGCAATAAGTACAACACTTGTTAACCATAAAAGCAAGCATATGACATGGCATGCACATCCCTTCTATTATACAAGATATGTATGCTAAGACATATGCTAGCGAAGTCGAACTTGCTGTATCATAAACATAAAGAGACTCGGGCTATGAACAGAATCAACTTCTCACCAGAAATCTCCCAAGGAAGATGAATTCGAAGGACTTAAAAACGAAACTTTTCTCCTTTTTCTCGAAACCATATTTCTTGATGTGGATTCTTCCGATGCATAAAATTTATCAAGCACAGATTTCAGAGCCTGACGAACAGAATCTATGAGAGGTTGGCAATCTTCTGGACTATTTTTGACATTCTCTGTGTTGCATCCAGTCACTACAAAAACATTCACCATTCTACTTCCCAATGTTGCAATCTCAGCCCTGACTGTCTTCAGAGGGAGAGACTCGAGCATGAGTCTTAAGTCAGATAAAATCTCGTGTCTGTAATCACAGCATAGAGATGCCCGGATGGAAAAGAACGCTCCATCATGTTCGTCTGCCTGTTGTTCAACTCTTACTTCATCAATGTCAGTCGGCACAAGTGTGCCTTTAGTAGCTTCTGCGACGTTCCCTCTCAACTCTTTTACCTTATTGATAACTTCAGCCAGTAATAATGCTTTGTCCATCTGTTAATATCAATAAACTCATTCAGTAAAGCATAAACATACATCCCGTTTAGATGACGGGATTAGTCTACGGCAACAGTGATTAATCACTGCTATCAAATGAGCACAATTTATCAAAGACAGTTTTCAGTGCTTTCTATATCCATTTTGCATGATAGATTAGTCTCAAAGTGCTATCCTCTTCGTATAATTTAAAGAAAATCTATAAAGGTTCAATTCTAAAAACTGTGAAGAATCTCTAAGTGCTGCAATCTGTTCAATAAGTCAGAAACCAGTGATCCGATCCAGGAAATCTTATGACACAGAAAAGGTTTGGATTTCGAAATATTCAGCAGCTTTGGACAGTCACGGCTAAATATAGCATTCATTTAAATTTTGTTAGTGAGTAGTAGCAACAAGAACTTGTTGATGATTATGGACAAAAAAATAACATCTTATTAGTAAATTTATTAGCTAAAATACACGAATACACTAATATATGCCCTCCCATGTACAGAAACATCATAGAGAATCAATATAGAAGCAAAAACAAGGCTTGACATGGGAATAAACTCGAACAAAACTTTAATACCCCAATACAAAATCACCATCTAAGCTTCGACAGTAATGGCATGCTTTACGAGGTGGACAATAATGGAAGAAGAAAAACAAGCATTATAATATCGACCCCTCTCCAATATTACGAAGCAAACATGCGCCAAGTATATACACATATATCTAAGTACATGTAAATCTGCAGTGTGGATCTACTGCGTGTTTGTAGATAGCTAAAATCTTGCTCATTACAATATCAACCCTCTCCAATATTACGCACCAAACAAGCCCCAATATTTTTATATATATCTAATTACATGTATATCTGCTGTGTGGATCTACAGCATGTTTGTAGATCATGCTTACAATCATTCAAGTACTAATTGCAAGATCATATAAAGGTGAATTAGTCTCACATGTGTTGAATTAAACACTAAAACTACCTATTTCAATTCTTTGTAAGGTGGACACAAGTGGAACAAGAAGTTCATTATAATATCAACTCCTCTCCCATATCAAGCACCAAACATGCCCCAAGTAATCTACATATATCTTGTTCGTGGAAGCAAACAACTGCAAAAGCATATAAAGGTAAAATATTCCTCACATGCATTTAATCAAATAGTTAAACTACCTTATCTGTGCCAGGAATGAGGCTCCTGAGAGTACTCAAATGCCCATTAATTCTTTCTCTTCTACGCCTTTCAGCCTCACTGTGGTTCCTCAAAGCTATCGATGCCTTCTCTGCATTAACTTCTTTTTGGCCAGGCTTCACCATAGCCCTCACAAGCTCTCCCCTTTCTTTATCCAATACCAACGACGAACTTGATGAGGATCCATTTGTTATTACCCCTTGGAACCCAAAATAGTTATCAGAATTCCCATTGATAGAGTTGAAAAAATCCATTCTTTTTCGTCAGAAATCACAGCTGAAACAAAGTAAAGAGAATTCGTCGGTACTTGAAATGGGATGGCCAGTTTTGGGTTTTTTCTTGTATTCCCATTGCTTAAAACAGCAAAAAGTAATACTTTAATAAGCAGTTTTTCAAGATTTTCGTCGAGAAGAGTAAATAATATACTATAAAAGTGCTTCGTTCTCTTAATTCTTCTTCAATTAAAACGTCGCAAAAATGTTTTGGGATCACAAATTCAAGAAACCAGGTACTGTGTGTGAGAGAGAGAGAGAGAGATTTTACAAGAAAATTGCAGCGAGTGTGTTCACACTTTCATGCTATTTAAACCCAAGATTGAGTCATATTTTATACTTTTTTACCTGTTTTTTTTTTTTTTTCTTTTTCCTACTTTTTTTTTTTTCCGATTTTATAACGATCAACAACAAAGAACTAGTAAATTAACAAACTCAAAGATCAATAATTGGAAATAATCATCCACAGCTATGTTGGAATGTACTGCTTGAACTCGGCCAGGCTCCATGACCCCATGCATGATCATATTTGTCAAAACATCCTAACTTCATATCATCCTCATCACACGAGAAACTTTTATAGATTTTATGCATGTAAGGCTAATTAACGATCATTGAGTTCATTCAATTCACAAGTAAATCAATTTCAAAATAGATAACATTTTTGTTAATTAAATTAAAATTTTGCATTTATAAGTAAATTTAGTCACGTTTGGCCTCAATTTTTTAAAACTCATTTTCAAATATACGAGAAATTTTTCTAATCAAACCGAAACCAGAAAAATTTTCAAACACACATTTTCTAACGTATATCAAGAGCTTTGTTACACTGAGTTCATTTACTTCAATCATAAACAACTGTTTTTTACACTGAGATCATTTACTTCAATCATAAACAATCACATATTGGTAAAATTTTAAAATATTTGAACATGTTATATATCTTACTCATTTATACTCTATGGACTAGAATAATAAAACTTTATGAAGGAACAATATTAATAAAAATTGTTAAATTATTTTTAATTTATTACTCAATATATTTTAGCTTAAATTTTTTCAAATAACTTACTTCTAAGAGTAATTTAGTATTATGTAGCTTTTCAATTAAGTACTAAAAGACTTAAAAATTACTAGGAATTTTTTTTTTTTTTTTATATTAAAAACAATCTGATAATTAAATAATTTAATTTTTAGATTCTTAAATTTAATAATCTATGCAAATATGCACTCCTTCAATAGGATCCATTTTAGAAACATGGAAACTTCATTGGACATATGAGATCATTTTGATTATCTATGATATATTTTTAACATAGGATAATGTAATAATAAAAAAATTTGAATAAAATAAAAAATATATATTACTTTATTGTTGTAACCTTAAATTAGTGAAATAAAATTTAATATTTGAGACAACAATCGAATAAAATAAATAAAGAATATGATTAAATATAAATTTGATCTTGTTTTAATTTGTCAACCACGTGTTTCTTAGCACTTGGATACAATATTTGATCAAAAAATTCCACTACGGTTTGCCCGGTGCTTTTTGAACGCTGCATTATCCTCTTGTGGGCTTTTTGATCAAAAGCCAATCACAAAACTCACCTACTTCCTTTGAACAATAAAATTTAGTGTGAACTTGTAAAAGGGATTGTTCTTTTCCAATTCTACACAATTACAAGATAATGTTTGGAGTTAATTCTAATGAATTATGCCAATATAGTGAACTAAATCATCGGTAATTATGGTAACAAAGTGTTGAACTAGGGATTGTAATTTACGACATCTAGGAGAAGTGATATGTATATTCACTTAAATTTGTCTACACACGTCTTTGAGGCGTAGGCTAGATTCATTAATTTATTAACCATAAAAGCAAGCATATGACACGGCATGCACACCCCTAACTATAAATTTTGTTAATAATCTTTATTCAAACTTGCGTACATTCGCTGCTTGTGATTAAGGGTCGAAAGAACTATCATCCTCAATCACTGCTAACGAATCAAGCTTCATGACCACTTCAAACAATGTATCTTCTTCGTGAAGTAATTAGAGACGTAGTTGAAATTTTGGTACCAAGAATGACATAGGAAAAATTAGTAAAAAATTATTAACACTTTTTACTAAGTAATATTAAAAAGTTAAATAATTTATAAATTTAAATTATCGACAAAAAAATATCAATAACAAAAGTAAAAATTAAATACTAAAGTTAAGTCATAAAATGTTCAAAAAGGTAACTTATTCCCTGGAAATATCATAAAGAAAAATAAAAAGATATTTGATTTTAACTATCAAAAATTATGTAAAAATAGTAAAAACAAAATTTTATTAGTAATATCGATGACTTCTTGTCAAAGATCACCAACAAAAACACCATAGTTTTTAGCCAAAAACAATCAACAATATTTTCTTTGACAATCTCTAATAAAGGTATGTTAGTGATCACTAACAATATCATTATCAATTATTCCATCTCAATCACCGCGAAAATTGATTCATGTCAAAATCTTCAATGGTTTTACCATTGAATTTCTAAAGTGATCATTTACTCCATTAATGTTATTTTTTTTTTATTTCTCAAAAATCTCCTAAGTCATTTTTCTAAGGAAAAATTGCAGCAGCGGTCCCTAATATTTTCATTTTTTGCAGACTTTATCATAACCTTTATTTTGTGCCAGAGAAAGTCCATAACCTTTCGTAAATATGCAGTTTGGGTCATTTTGGATGGAAACTGTTCAAAACACCGTCAGTTGACCTAAAAAAAATAAAAAATCAAGTATATTAGAGCTTGTTTGGGAGGGATTAAAATCAGATTAAAATTGAAAATATAGCCGTTGGAGTTGACTTTTATTAGACAAGTGGGATCCAATAACGGCTATATTTTCAATTTTAATTGGATTTTAATCATTCCCAAACAAGCTCTTAACCATTTTAAGGAGTGACAATTTTGTCTCCAAGAGAAATACTGATTGGGCGAAATTGTCCCTCCTTAAAAGGGTCAATATACATAATTCTTTAATTTTCCAGGTCAACTAACGGTGTTTTGGACCGTTTCCATTCAAAGGGACTCTAACTGCATATTTATGAAAGGTTAGTGACCTTTTCTGGCACAAAATAAAGATTGTGATAAAGTCTACAAAAAATGAAAAGATTATGGACCGCTTCTGCAATTTTCCTTTTTTCTAGGACCTCCAAGTTTGAGCCGCCTCCGAATATATTGTTTTGTTACTGTGTATGTGAACATAAGGTGATATAGTGGTCAATAAAAAAAAAAAAAAAGATTTATTTCTGACGATATTTTTTATTAGCATGCATGCTCATGCAAAGAAAATATGTATAAAAAACATCTTAAGTGACATTAGCAACACCTAAACATTTATTATAAAACACTAGTCAACACCTCTATCAGTTGAAGGACAACTCTTTTCCACAAACAATATAATTTAGTTTTTCCATGTTTGATCTAAATTCTAAACAATTCTCAGACAGTAGAGACCATTTTGCACGTAGAAAAATTTAAAAGAATATGAGATCATATAGCATAAGATAATATTCCAAGTAATTGGTTGAAGTTTAGTTGGATAATTCCTTAAATTAATGCATTATGAAATGTTAACTATAATATTTGCCAAGGAAATTAATGATTCATGTCAATAAACCTGTAATTTACCCAACCAATGTTATATATTGTACTTAGGGTCAACTCCCGTGGTAGACAAAATATATTAAATTGAACCGTGCTACAAGTACAGATAACTTTCACAGATTTTTTCACAGATAAACACATGACAAGATTTCATTGGTTTTTATCAAAACAAACAACTCAGCACCTGTATGGTGCGTGCGAATGAAAATTTGTAAAGCCTTAATTTAAATATATTTTAATTCGTGTGATATGCTTATTATCGTTATTTTGCCTCACCTTCTGTGAATAGTCTGAAAATTAAGAAAAATATTTTTTTTTTTTGTTGTTTTTTGGTAATCGACTTCGATTTTACTGAGAATCACATATATTTTACTATATAATCCTATTTATCAAATGATACAAGCACGTGAAATGATTTAGCCACGGTTTTATATAGATTCTTTAATTTTTTTTTTCTTAAACTAATTTTTAATTGTTCATACTACAACGCCCTGAAATTTTGAGTTTTGCCGTACGGACCTAAGTGGCAGAGTTTGGAAAGTTCAGGAACCAAACTATAATATAATATAGGAAAAATTTACATGTTTTGATATTATTGGACTAATTATAACTTAGAAATTAATTGTTTTGAGGTTTAGAAGCCTTATTGCAATTTTGGACAAGTTTGGGCCTAAACCGTATCTAGTCTCATCCAGCTGAACAACAGTGTTTGCATTTAGTTTTAGACCCCCATCTGTCGAGCTGGATCATTAGTAATGGAATTCAGTCTGTCTAAAATCCTTGAAAATTGGAACTCATGGAGTGGGCTGAGACATGGACCAATATGTTCGGGAGACGACAACCTAAGTCACAGTGCTCATATTCACACCACATTAAAAATAGGAAAAAATACATAAATAAGGTATTTAACTATCACCATTTCAAAATTAAGGTTTGAAGTTTTAAATTTCAAAAATTAGGTTTTCATTAAAATTTATTTATTTATTATTTAATTAATTAATATATAAAGGTCACAGATCTATGCAATTTGGTCACAATTCAAAAATTTGAAGGTCACAATTCAAAAATTTTATTAGTCACGGTTCGTTTATCGATCACAAATTAAAAATTTAAAAGTCACAATTGTTAATTGGTCACAAATCACAAAATTTATAAGTCACACATCTTATTTTATGGTCACAAAACATCAAATTATAAGTCACATATTACTTTTATTGGTCACAAATTAATAAATTTGTAGGTCACACAATATTTATTGGTCACAATTTATTTTTTATTGGTCACACACCAACTAATTTATTGGTCACAATTCAAG
>CAIGRT010001951.1:0-15336 GCA_903798405.1 Fraxinus platypoda
TACTTAAGGATCACTTTTTTGATATAATGAATGTGCGTAGACTAGATAAATTGGATTTGTCCATTGAAATTCGTTGAATACTATAAAAGAAGCAAGAGGTAAATATAGGTTTAATGTGTGAAATTGATTTTGAAGTTTAAAGGACGACTATCGAATTCATCAAAGGTCATACATCGTTATCTTGAGGCTCCAGCAATAATCACTCACCATAAAATCAAGAATTTTCCATTATAAGGCCGTGGAATTTGGGATTATCACTAATTGCTTGATGACTCGCAATGCCATAAAATGATAGAGTTGACACCTTGTTGGTGCTACTTTTCTCTACTCGTGGAAGGAACAGTCTCTCTCTCTCTCTCTCTCTTGCGGAGCCATATTGATTTGATACTTAAAAGAGACCACCAAAATGATAAAAGTCTCTCACCAAGAAACTTTCCTCTTCTTTTCAAGTCCCGTTTGGTTTGGCTAAAAATAAGATTTTTATGAGATTTTGATAAAAATTGATGAAATTTGGGGTTGAAAATTTGATAAAAATTGTGAATTCCATAAAATGTATGGTTAAAATTAATTGTAAACTTTAACTTTGATCTTTATCATTTTTTATTTTTTAACTAAATCAAACAAAGGTTAAGAGCCAATATATATTTTGCTCTTTTCTAACTTCGCACTTCCCGTGTAGAACCAATTTAATTGACACAATAATTCAAAGAACAATGTTGGGCTGCCACCCTCCTTGACAGCCCCCTCACATGGGGGATATTTTTTTATTTTTTAATTCATATGGGTCCCGCATGGTCCCCACCACAATGTGCGACAATGTCTGTCAATTTTTTTCTGGTAAAATGGTTTAATTGATAGTTCGATGGTTGAAAGCTTAAATCTAAAGAATCAAATAATTGACATGTACTACCTACCATCTCTACGTCGGGTATAAAGGCCAAGTCTCTCTTTCGTGCCCTCGTGCGAACACTAAAATACGGACTATTCTCTTTTTTTTTGGGAATATATGTATTAAAGTTTATGCCATGCATTTTTGTGGTTGTGAATACACGCGAATCAAATAATTGAGTCCCTCAATGCCCTACAATTTTTCATCCAGGAAGAAAACAAAAGTACAGGAATTGGATTGGTACAAAGGAGAAAGACGAAATGGCAAATAATTGAATACAAGCTTTTTTCTTCAATTTAATTGCTTTTTTTTTTTTTTCTTGATGAAGGACTCAATCTTTATCCTCTTTCTAAAAAGAAGTTCGGAACCCCTTTTTTTTTTCCCTCTCAAGTATCACTCTCTTCTATTTGTGATAAAAATTAGTAGGGTTTTAATAGGCTTATTGCACGATACCCCCTTCGTATGGACTCAATGTCAATTCTTTATTTTTTTTCTTATTTTCCTTTTGTTTTATTTAAACAAGATGATATACTCATTGCTTCATACGGCTTTACTGAGAAAATGGAAGAAAAGTGTCTTTCGCACCTCAATGTCATATAGGTGAATTTTCAGCCAATTTCAAAAGGCAGGGGATATTTGGCAATAGATCCTTATGATGGGGATATTGCACCAATAAACCTTTTTAATATCAAAGGAACTAGAATAAAGTAGTTTGATTATGAAATGAAGCCAAATTAATTCTAACTAAATCAAGAAAACTCAAAATACAATATTTATTGTAACAAGTCACTTGTATTAGTTGATAAGTTGGTACTTAAATGGTGTAAGATGTGTATATAGTTGGATTAGAATTAATAAGATCGAAATGCATCTTTATTCTAAGAGTAATACTATTCATCTTGATGATCACCAGTTCATGTGATAGTGAAATTACTGCTACATTGTTGTATGAAGAAAAATATATTCCAACTATATTGAACAATCTGTGGTGGTAGTCATATTACCACATAAACAGATAATGATGAATATCATTATGTTGAGAACTATGCTACAAAGTTTACAATTCGATTTTAGAATAAAAGGAGCCATAATGGACAATAAGTTGGTTGGTGCTAATTAAAATTAATATAATTGTGAGTGTTTTTTTTTTTTTTTTATCCACATTTTTATTACAAGGGATTAAAGATTTATCAACCTCTTGTTTTCTTTTTCATTTCTTACTCTTTTGTTACATCAGTTTACATTAGAGTGAGACTATGCTTCTAATAATGACATCGAGAGCACGACCGTCATTTATGATACACTTCCATCACTAAATTGGCATGCCAACTTCATAATGACCGCGATTATGATGCAACAACAACAAGAAGAGTTAGATCAGCCGCATGTAACATGGCAATAGGACATTGTGCAGTTAAGAGCTTTGAGGTTCCAGCTTAGATGTATTTACTCCTCTTAACTTTAGGGATAATTACAGTCACGGCTTCAAACCTTTCAAATCGTTGCAGGTTTTACCCTAACCTTTCATTAATTGCACCAGTGGTTCCAAACCTTTCAAGTGCGTGCAATTGGAGGACAAATGGAATCCATCTACTTTTTCGTTAGTTAGTGTCAAGCGATGGTAGGGGGTACGGGTTTGATTTTGTCTGGTGTTGTGGTTGTTAAGGGATAAGATCCCACATTTAATAAAGATGAAAACATAGATCAATTTATAAGAGTTTTAATTATTTTTTTTAATAAGGTTGACCTTCTAAGTGTGGTGGGAAGAAGTGAAATTTTATTTTTCAATTTAATTATTTTATGAAAGAAAATATAAAGTTACTATTTTATCCTTTTGAAATTATGAAAAACGTGGTCAAACATAATTTTCTAGTTAACTAACAGAAAAATGGATGCATTCCATCCATTTGTCCTCTAACCGCACATATTTAATAGGTTTGGGCACAAGTGTAATAAATAAAAGGTTAAGGTAAAACCTTTAATGATTTGAAACCGTAGTTGCAATTATCCATTAACTTTATGTACACATTAGGAGATGTAGACAGCCGGTACTGCACCACAGAGAAGAAACCAACAAAAAATTGACATCCATAAAACCAGTAAAGTTGCTAAAAATTCAAACTAGGAACAAATATTATAGCATTCTTGAGGCCTTGATTCCCATCACAACTTTCCGCATTGCAATATAAAGCCCTGTTTGGCCTCCATTATTCAAAAATACTTTTTTTTCCTATTTTTTTATTTTCAACCACATATTTTTCAATAAAATAATATAATACGTAAATTCAAAACTTTTCTTTTATTTTTAACCATACATTCTTCAAAATATTATTATTTAAAAATACATTTTTGATCAAAATGCATTTTTAATGGAGCCCAAATAAGGGCAAAATAACGAAATCAATCAAAGCATTCAGTGTAATCGATATTACCGTGTGTATGTACGTCAAAGGTGGCTCGAAGAACTTGGAGCCTTAAACAAATTCTTGAAGGAATAATCACAGATAGTAGATGGCAAAAAAGAATCATGGAATTATCAATTGAAATAACTGTTGTAAATTGTAACGTTATTGGTGAATGACAATTGTACCCTTATAGCCCTAGAAATTATTATCATATGTATCCATATTACTTCCCTATAAATATAGGGTTTTGATTCTCATTATAATACACACAAGTCAATTGACTTTTATTCTTTCTTCTATTTTTTCTATTTTCATAACACGTTGTCAGCACTATTTCTCTCCAAAATAGTATATATTTAATTGTACACAGATGCAATAATTTCCTCGCCACAGTTATCGAATTTTTTATGGCCGTCAAATTTTTTTCTATGCCTCCATGACACGTCTCTGCCTCTTAACCATAAATTTTTTTCTCTAAGATAAAAGGATGCGCACGATTTTTGCCTGCATAAAATATCTCTTTCTCTTACCCATAACTTTCTCTTTCTAAGAAAGTAACCACATGTGATTAATGATTGTCCATTATCAAATCAGACACATCCAATTTATTACATTGATAGGCTGACCGAAGTGATGTGGATAAGATGGTTGCATTAGCTGCAAATTTGGATGAATGCCACAACCTTCAGTCTGGAGGTATAATTTGGGAAAACTTGCAGGTACTTGTCTTTTATGTGTTCGGTAGTTTAGGAGGAACGATAAATCTAGATGTACAAAATGTTTTACCGACTCGCCACTTGGCGCCACACTATTGGAGGGGCGCCTATCCCACACCATTGGAGGGGCGCCTATAATGATAGACGCCCCTCCAATGGTGTGGCATCAAGTGGCGAGTCGGTAAAACATTTTGTAAAACATTTTGTGAGTGTAGCATAGTCCTTAGGAGGAATATGTGTTTTGAGAGATTTCTATGCTCTGAAATATATTTATTTAACTATTTTGTTTTAATTTTCTTTTCTTCTTGTATATTGTTTGATTAATTATCGTTCAATTAATTATTATGCTTCTATTGTAAAATATTATTGCTCATGAAGTAACACATTATTATTGATATTCTAGTTAGATTTTACTTGCTCCGAAAAGCATAATTATGTCAAATCTAACATAAATTATGTTTTTACTCCAGAAGAGTAAATTCTTAAATAATTTTATTACAATAATATTTGATTGCTCCTGAAGAACATGAATTTCATTGTTCAATATTCTACAAGAATATTGACATATTGCTCTTGAAAAAGCAATAATAAAATACAACATACTTTCGAAGTAGTACATGTTTCGAAGAAATATCATTTTGAATTCATGTTTATCACTGAAAGAAAACATGTAAATAATGTCATGAGAACATTGATTAGTTTGACTACTTTAATGATATATGAATAAAATTTTGTACTGATAATAAAAACTTTGGTGTAAATATAGTTAAAACATTTAAAATTGTCGTGTAACTTACAAATATAGTGGTAATATAACTATCCAAAAAATAAAAATAAAATAAAAGTCTAGGTTCTCTGAAGCAATAGGAGTGTGGTGATGGTAGTCTATGCGTGCGATGATTTTATGGTTTTACAGTTTGAAAGAGATCTGGAAACTAGAAATGGAAGCAACGATTGAGTGGGATGATTTTATGGTTTTTATTTTGAATTTTATTTAAAAAATAAAAAATAATATTAAAAATAAATAGTTAAATGAGACGAAAAATATGATTTTCTAATCATCGCCCCGCTTTTCAAAAATTTCCAATGGAGCAAAAATGGTAATGGCCGCTGGCCATCCACCCCATTTCTCAATCCTACGATTAGAATCGTCAATGGGTGGGTTTTGATTCTAATTCGATGAAATTAATAGGAGATGGATTTAGAATCTCAATCCGATAACCCGATCAAGACACAAATTCGATAATCCGTTAACAAAATGGAGCAAATGTGGATATATGTCAACTCGGTTCGATTTATTATAAATAATTGAGTCAGTCAAATATTTTTATGGCAAGTTATTTGTCACTAAAATAAGTAAATGACAAAAAAAAAAAAAAAAGGTTTATCCACCTATACAGGTTTCCTTTTGTTTTTCAAAAAATTATATGCCATCCCATGTCGATTTCTATTAAAAAAAAAAGGAAGCTAAATGGATAAGTTATAAATAGGAGACAAGCCATTACTTGAGTTTGTCATTATTTGGGCCTTATCGGTTTAAAAAATAGGCCTAAATAATAAGTTAATTTCAATATCTTCCTGATTTCTTCAATTTCGGATCGACTTATCGGATATGATATCCGATAATATAATAAATTGAATATGGATTTAGTAATAAAATATTCGTTGAATTATTGAATCAGATCTATGAATTATTGTTATTGGATTGAATCCATGAATTATTCTTATCAGATCCCTACCTACAATAGGCAGCAATGATGGTTGAGATTATTGTAGGAGATACTGAGACGATTTGTTTTGGGTGGTTACATACTGTAGCTACAGGTGGCGACAAGTGAAGATGGCGGCAACGGGTAGGATTGGGTGGTGTGGAGTAGGCGATGAGGAAAATGAAAAATATTTTCTTTTCTTGAATTTTATTCATTTTCTTTTTATTCACGAATGAAATCAATTGGCCCCTTGAAAAGTCAGCTATGCTCACCCGTATGTAACGGATGTTTGATGCTAACCATCTAAAGGTCCCTGCTATTTATGAAAAGGTTCGAGAGGATGATTGAAAATTTCTTTGGAATAATTTTCACAACAAATACATAAGAATTCAAGTTTTAAGTAGGATTTCACAGCTTATTTGCCTTCAAATGTGCTCTTCGAATTGTTTGTACGTCATAATAAATTATCATAGAATAAAACTAATGTTACAAGGTCAAATAGAAATCCTAGTTACTTAAAAAACCAGGTTGTGACAAGTTTTGTCACATGGATATGGACAATCTATGGCCTTGATATTTGCTCGATCGAAGTACCAATCCCCAACAGCAATAGCCACGGCCTGCGTATGCAGTACAATTCAAAATATTAGTTCCGTATCGAAATACACGAACCAGTTAACATGAAAAACGAGAGAGAAAGAGAGAGCGATGATAGTCTGTTCGAGTAGAGAGATTTCCACTAAATACGGCAAAAATACCAATGAATACACATTATATTCTACGATTAGTATACCTTGTTACTTATTACTGGGGAATCGTCTGCAAACCATGTATCTTGTCTCTCTGACTGGCAATGTGCAAAACATGAATTTAAGAATAAACCATTTTGTCGAGATGTTGCAAAGCCTTTTACTGCATTCAGCATATCATTTCTAAAACCTGCTCCACGGGAAAATTCGAATGATTAAATTCTGGGACATGATCCAAAACATATGAAAACAAGCTAATCGAATGAATAGAATTCACCTTGCAGAAATTGGATCTGTGATGTTGAACATCGTGAATGGTTCAATTTGCAGTCATGCCAAGTACCCTGAGGATCAGCTGCAGGAGAAGCCAAGCTCTCCTGTAACTGAATAAATAAGGCAAATCGAGAACTGAATTTGTTATGTTTATCTTTTGTATTATTTGACCACTAAAACAAGAAAGCAATAAAAATTTAACCTTGATGCATTTTCATGTAAGTGTAGCAATAAAATGAAATCAAAATTACCTGCCAAGAATCATAGGCAGCATTGAGGATGAACATCGGGGTTTCAATGTTGGCAATTAAATTCTGAGGAAAGAAGCACTGAGAAGGAAAAAGGCAGTGAAGAGTAAATGATAAAATTTTATATGATCTGTGTGAATCAATGGGAGAAATGAAAAATACAAAAGAGGAAGAAGAAGACTTTACCGAAGTTGGATCTAGGTGGTCGGTACAAGTGCTTGGCAGGTTTGTCTTAACACCCTGCAAGCTAACTACACCGCCAAAAAGATCTCGAAGTGTATGTCCACCTGATACGTCAACACTGCAAATCCAAAATGGTTATTAATGTTTCGGAGTCACAAGAATGTCAAAGCTTAATGGGAGACGACTAAGGAATTAAAGATTTGAGAATTACGCGTCAATAAATAATCCAGCATCACTCAGACACTTCACTTTGGTGCTTTCAGGAAAGAAACTTCGGAACTCATCACAATGTAATATTGAGGCTAGACCACCAGCAGAGCAACCAGAAAGAAGGGCCTGAAAACAGCACTCGTAGTATTAAAAGGGAATTAGCAGCAGCGAGAAAAAGGGAAGAAAAAGAAAAGAAAGAGAACAACACCAAATGAATAGTAAGATATTACATGGTCTGCATTGTGCATTCCTTTTGACATTAGGTCTTCAATTGCAGCTAGCCATATACGTTGTCCTCTGAACTGCAGTCCTGTAGCCTACACAATGAACATATAAAAAATCACTACTCGATGGTTATGTATTTAAACAAAACTCAATAGGACAGACAAAACTGAAGAACAAAATGGAACGGCACACTATAAACCTTATCTTCACTGTCTCCAGCGAAGGAGGCCCCATCACAATACCGTATCTTCACTCTATTCCAGTTAAAAAAATCTGCATATGGAGATCAAAATAAATAAATTGCTGCAAATGGAAATTGAAACAGAAGAAAGAATAATCAATGTTAGAAACAAAATATGCTAAACTATCTCGTAATGAACCTGGATTTTCTTCAGCCTTGTTGCTTAGTATTCCAGTGAATGGAATCTTCTTTTCAAAAAGGGTAGATGACCCACGATGTGTTCCTTTTCGGTAAACACAATTTTTGATGCTGTTACACCACCCTCCACCCTGTCACAAGTTTCACAAAGTAAGTTTCTTGTGTGAATGAAACATAAATATAACTTAAAATATATGTGCCTGAAGACAGCTATGGGCAAACATCAGTTAATAAGCAAATATCTAAAAGTTTGAAAACAATTTATATACACTAACATTTCCTACCTATAAAATTACATTTCCAAATCATCAATCATTAGATCCTCTTTCGATAGGTTTAATCTAAGTACACACATTGAGTTTCTACACGAAACTAACAAAGTAAAAGAATAACAAAATATTTACAAAATGCAAAGCTAAGTATGAACACATTCTACAATCGGAGAGTTGTCAGACAAACCTCCAATTGAATGAGCCAACTGTTTGCTCCTTCCCCGTGCCCAGGATGCAAGTGATAGCCAGGTAGTGTTCCGTCCAAACACACTGCCAAAGTTAAGCACAAAGAGAGACAGATATCAGGCTAAGAGTTACTCAAGTTCAAAGTTAAATTTTCCTTCAATCTCTATAGGACTCCTCCAGTAATATTTACCATATAAGTTTTAACACTGAAAATTAACAGAGTATTATTCTGTCAAGCATAACTTTTGCCTCGGCTTATAGCCCACCAGAAATTTTGGTTGTCTAAATTTAATACGAGTATAGCTGTGATGATGTAGTGATGCACAGATGTTAAGTTACATAAATGCAATACAAAAAATCAAGTCATTGCGAAGTTAAATACGTGAATATTGAGATAATTACTCCAAAAAACTAAACATAGTCATTTTCAACATGGAAATGTAGCCATCAACAAGAAGATAAAGTAACAAGAAACTATTAAATTACAAGATCTATCCAATGCAAGATAAAAACATTCCAGAAGCATAAAACATAAGTATAAACCCATAAAAAAGACAGATAATTTCTGAGAAAAACATAAATGCAATGGCAGGAATAAATCAAGCAAAAATGTATTAAAAAACAAGCTGAAGAAGAGAAAAATTACCAGCTCCTTTGGCAGCAGCTCCTTGAACTAGAGTGAGACCCACCATAAGAGCATTTGGAGGAACAGATGCAGCTGAAGCTCCATAGATGGACTCCAAGAATGACACTTCACTTTTATTGCTAAAAAAATCATCAAATTCATGACCATTGACACCCCATATGCTCAGCACAAACCCAATCACAATTACACGCCACGATTCCTTCAGCTTCTCCATGGCCTTTCACTTTTCCAACGAATCTTGAAAAGATTAATATTGTATACAGAATTTATATGTTTCTTCTGAAAAATGCAGAATAGAAGTACTCGTTCTTGGACATTTACTATGGATTTGATTTATTTAAGAATTAAGATTGTCTTAAAAACAGGAGCTAAAATGTTGTAGGATTTTCTGAATCTGGTTTTACTGGGATTTGGAAAGAATTTCTTTTTGTTTTAGAATTTTTTTCTCCCCATAGATAGCGGTGGGGAAGAGCACCAGAGAGTTGACGGTGGGCGTATGTTTTGCGGGGGATTTTAAAGAATTTTTAATTGGTATGTGGAATTGTGGATAGTGAACGCATTGGTGTGCAAACGGAAAATTACACGATCAGTCCCCAATCTATGACTTAGTAGCTCTTCAATCTAAGTGTTTTGGCATTTAAATCCCCAAACCTATCACTCATGTCCCCAAGTGACGGATTCCACCCAAGAATCTGTTAAGCCCCCGTTTGCCCCAATTAAATTATATTTCATCTTTCTCTCTATTTTTATCAATCACACATTTTTCAGTAAAATAATATTGGGACTTTGTTTTGTTGAAAAAATTTAATATTCCATTTTTTTTAACCACACATTTTTAAAAAATTACTATTCCACTCGTTATAAGGTAGAATAATGGGACTTTGTTTTGTTGAAAATACAGGAAGAATTATAGCTGGAATCCCAACCTTTCAAAACATTATAGAGTATACACAAACCTTTCATTTTAGCAGTATGGATGACAAAGGGATGTCGTTAGTAGACTAAAATTTTTTAACTTCGATCAAATTCTAACCAATTTACAAAGGACAAAATAGGAGCTTTATATTTTCGAGCTTAAAACAATTAAATAATTAAGGACTTGTCTGGTTCCGCTTTTTTGTGAATTAAAAGCAACAACAGTGCCGTTGGAACTGGTCAGAGGGACCCACGCGTGAGAGAATGGGTCAACAATGGCTGCCAATAACGGGCAAAAAATGAATTTTGCTACTCCAAAAAGCAATCCCAGACAGGGTCTAAATAAAAAAACCATAAAAGAAAAAATAAAATCCATCATCTTCCACCCCCACTCCTACCTCAAAGCAAACCCCACCCAAAAAAAAAAGAAAAAGAACTCGCTATTGGCGGCAACTGTCGACCACCGGCTAAAAAAAAAAAAACCAAAACCGACCCATCATCATCGGCGAGCACCACAACAACCCGCAACAGCAAGCCCAACTTAGACGAAGAAATCAAAGCAATATTATTCTCATCTGGATTTTTTGGATCTTCAACTTTCACTCCTACCTTTTAGTAGCCAAAATTTGAGAAGGGGAGCAATTAATGGTCTCGTGCTGAAAGGAGACCTGGTTCAAGATTTGTGGCTGTAGTGAAATATTCAAACAAGGAAAAATCAGAATTTATTTGGGAATTAAATTGATTTTTAAAAGAGAAATTTGGGAATCAGAATATCCGATTCAAGATCTATGGTTGGATTATGATTATCTCATTGCTCTATTTATTACCAACGGTTATTTGTGGAAGGGTCTCAATGGTGGTGGAGGTGATGGTTGTTGTTGGGTTGTTGTGATTCAATTTCAATTTTTAGGATAGAAATGAATGGGGAAAATGGCGTATCTTATTGTAATCCGGTGGCGGTGAGCGATGGTGGTGAGTTTTGGTAGGGGTGGGGTTTGTGGTACCTTTGTATTTTTTTTTCTTTCATTTTTTGTTTTCTGGTCTTTTTTTATTTTAATTATTTAGTTTGCAAATATGAAGTTTCCTACTTTGCCCCTGGTATAATTGGTTAGAATTTGGTCAAAATTAATTTTTTTAGTCAACAAACAGCATTTAGCCATTTGTCCTCCATATGTGATGATCATTAAAGGTTTTCCAGCTGTCAAAATGAAAGGTTTGGGTATGCTCTGCAACATTTTAAAAAGTTTGGACCTTTAACTGCAATTCTCCCCGAAAATATATTATACCATTTGTTTTGTCCAAAATATTCCATTCTTCCATCCAATTTTCTTCTTTCCCATATGTAATCAATCAGAGTTGGGTCAACCAACTTGGGGGCCTTAGAAGACAATAATAATAATAATAATAATAATAATAATAATAATAATAATAATGAAGGGACTTCTCAAGATTTTTTTTTGTAAAAATAAAAAATAAAAAAATAGAGTAATCTCTACGAAAAACTTCATAATCTCATTGCATTAGACAATATAAAAAGTAAAAGTTCTAAACTACAAAAAATCTTTTAATAATAATGAGTCTTCAACTAAAATAAAACCCTACTATGAAGCTATGGATAATTTATATTCAATTCAATTTCAAAACAATGATGAATGAAAAATCAATTAAACATCATAAATTGGTGAGCATAATATCAAGAATCAAGATAATGATTTTTTATTCGATTTCCAATTCTATTACGAATTGAAAAAAAAAAATAAAAAAAAATCCATACATTGTGAAGATTTTTTTAGAAGTAATGCTATTTATCATCACGATAATGAAATATCGGTGATGAGCAACCCATTATTCTTTACATTTCTCTCTCTCATAAAAATTGAACTATCTATTCTCATTATTTCACATAAAATGCAACATCGCCGATATTTTATCGTCATAATGATAGAAAAGAAATAAAAAACTAAAAGAATTTTGATAAAATCACAATTAAAAGAATTCACAAGCACAAAATTAACCAAGAATAATAGAATTTTTGTTGAATTATGAGTGCAAAATACAGAAGACTATAAGATATTAAACACACAAATACATAATCTGAAAGATAAGCTCCCCAATTAAATAGAAATATCAAAACAAATTCAAGATTCGAGGACAAATAATCATTTTTGTAAATAAGAAGAAGAAGAAGAGAAAATGTTATTCATAATTGATGCTTTGAGTGTCGAGACATCTATTTTTTTTATTATAATCTAAGGGTCCGTTTGATTGCAAGGGTGGAAAATGGGTGAAAATAAAATATTTTACAGGGAAAAGATTTAATTCTCATTATTTCACATAAAATGCCACATCGCCGATATTATATCGTCATAATGATAGAAAAGAAATAAAAAATTAAAAGAATTTTGATAAAATCACAATTAAAAGAATTCACAAGCACAAAATTAACCAAGATTAATAGAATTTTTGTTGAATTATGAGTGCAAAATACAGAAGACTATAAGATATTAAACACACAAATACATAATCTGAAAGATAGGCTCCCCAATTAAATAGAAATATCAAAACAAATTCAAGATTGGAGGACAAATAATCATTTTTGCAAATAAGAAGAACAAGAGAAAATGTTATTCATAATTGATGCTTTGAGTGTCGAGACATCTATTTTTTTTATTATAATCTAAAAGTTTGTGGAGTTTTCTAAGGAGAGAAGTAATGAGAAAATTTTGGGGAGAAACATCTTTGATTTCAATATGTTGGTTTGGGTATGCTAATCTATTGAGTTGGGTTTTATTTTAAGCTCTCCCTTTTCCCCTTTTCTTCTTAGTAAAACGTTTTGTCACTAAAAAAAATAAAATTAAAAGTATATGAAATTCAAAAATTTGGGGCTTAAATATGTGGCCTTAGGTGACCGTCTAGGTGGTTTTATGATCGAACTGGCTCTATGACAAATTTTCACCTCTCAGACGTTTTCAACATATCTTTCACAACAAATTATTGCTGCCACCATGAACAAGAACTATTGAAACGGCAGCGATAGTTCAAATCCAAACATCAAGCAAAATATAACATCCGATTATTAGAGTTGAGTGTTATTGTCCACTAACTATTTATCTCACTAGTAACTTGAAACCACATAAGTGATTAATTTTTCATCAAATGTCGAAATATTTAGCCTCTAATTTTTAAAGACAAAGGGTGGAGCTGGGCGAATTGCCTAACCATAAACCGTGGGATTGCGAGGCAAGGACACGGATGGCGGTGGGATAGACGGGGAGGGATTTACCGAATATCAAAAGATATTAAAAGACAAAGAAGACTTCTTCTTTATTTATTTACTTTTATTAAAACTTAGTATTCCCGCCTTGCGGTAAAAAATGGAAACATCCAAGACTCAAAAGTGTCAAATGCATATTTAACCAACGATTGGGACTTAATCCATCTAATAGGGACCGCATTAGTTCATAAATAATAAGTTAAGGACTTAAATGTCGAAAAATATAGATTGAAACCCCGTTTGCTGCTAAGTCCATAGGTTAGATACCAACTCTGCAATTCTCCTTACCAGGGGTGGCTAGCGACCGCAAGTTTAGAATCTTCGATAAAAGTAGGGCAAAAGCTAAAGTTTATGAGACTATTTGAACGAATGTCAAAAAATGACGCCCACAAAATGGTAAAAGACTCTTATCAATAATTTATTTATTTTTTGAAAAGTAGAATTTTAACAAAATAAAATGAAACTTAAATTGAGGCAAGTTGTGACGGCTTCCAAAAAAAAAGAAGGGCGGTCCTCTTCTGTAAATTGAACCTAGCTCGGACGCTATGTCCAGTTTGTGCACACTTTGGATAAAAATAGTATGAAATGCACGGTGTGAGATCACTACCATACCTTTTCAATTGCCCAATATAATGACGATAGGTTGAATACTTAGTAGTGATGGCAATTGAACGAGTCGAGCAGGCTCGGCCCACGAACGTAGTTTGCCGAGCTTAAGCTCATTCAAGCAAGAGCCGAGCTCGGCCTACGAGCTCAATTTTATTTTATTTTTTTAAGCGATCAAACAGTCAAATTTTTTTTCTTATTATTATTTTTTTAAAAAGTGACAATTTCGTTACTTTTTTGACTTGGACTCGTGGGCAAGACCCACAAGCTGCTCGCCAAGCTTGACGAGCCAACCCCTCGCTCAGCTCGTCTCGTAATGAGCCCGAGCTGTCCATGGACTGAATTTCAACAAGTTACTTACCTTTTTTGCCACCTCTAGAATTAGGCTTATCTCTAAATTCCGTCGAGTCAACTCCTCAATTGAAAGCTATGATATAAATACGTGGTAGTTTAGAATAGAAATTGGAACAATGTGAGAAGTTGACTCTCTCTATGTATGAGTTCTATCTGTGCTTAAACGTATGAATTATAGTGATGTCAAAATGAACGGAGGCCACTCCTTTGCCATGCATTGAAATGTTGTGAATGACTTTGTGCAATCTGGTACTATGGACATGATGGGTAGACCAAATATGTAAATTTGATATGTAAGAGAGTCCACTTCTACCACTGAACAGTCTTTAGCAAATTTGTTTGTACACCAAATTATGCATTAATTATTAAAATTATAGGTTGGGATACAGCTGTAGAGCTTTACAACTTGTGAGGTATGATATTTCTAGTGCCCAATATAAAGCCTGTCCATCCGATTTCAATGCGGTTTATGTATGTACATGATTTAACTTTTTCGAGTGATTCTTAGTCTTTACTCTTTTCATTAAAGTAATAAAGATTGCATTATCAGAATATATAAGATACAAAAGTTAATATAAATCTGTAATACTTCTTCGGACCTGCCTTGTATATATGATGAGCAATGATACTCGTACACCGGGTAGGGGGGGGGGGGTGTTTTTTTTTCTTTTTAAAAAAAAAAACATGTGGAGCCCGCCAGTGTGAGTAACCTGGCAGGCCCCCGTAGGACACATATATGATTTATCCCCGCGTGAGTTCCAAAAATTAAGTACGGGCTACAAATGATTGTTTTGTTCCTCTAATTGTTTTCACTAAGGCCCTGTTTGATGGGCAATATTTTCCATGAATTTTCCAAATTTTGCACCGTTTGACAGCAGAAATTTTCTCCCACCTACTTCACCCAAGCGCCTACTTTCCAGCTTTTGGAGGAAAAAGATTTCTTTTTGTTTTGGTTGGTTTTGATTTTCCAGGTTCTTTTTTTTTTATTTGCAATTGAAAAAAATTCTAGATACAATGGTAAAAAAAATTATCACTTTTATTGATAATTTTCATGCAAAACAAAACCAAACGAATGGTATTCGGTATGATATATTTTT
>CAIGRT010001956.1:0-11544 GCA_903798405.1 Fraxinus platypoda
GTCACACCCAAATTCTAACAATTGTTAACCGTGATGATAGCGAAGTTATGTTGCTGGGATTCAGAGTTTTGTGCATGCTGTTGGATGGCTTTAAATTGGATAATACAGAACATTATCACAATGTATTAAGCACCTCTAATTCATTTCTAAAACCCAGATGGAGAAATTCATTACAAGATGGTTGAAATGCTATAACAGGACAAGAATCCTATAATATTCCTAAACTAAAAGAACTCAAAATCCAGAAAATTTCCCCCAGGTTTCACGTCTGTTCCTACCATCCTTTGGCTGGAGCTGCTAACCCCGATTGGGCTTACTTGCCCAAACTTCACTGGAGACTCCATCTCGACTGGTCTTGGCACCTCCGGCGGTGTACTGCAGCGTATCAGAGCCCAGTTAACACCCTCAAAGAAAGGGTGCTGCTTTATCTCGGTTGCACCTCTCTTCACTCCAAGCCGCTGTTGTGGATCTTTAACAAGTAGTCCTCGGATAAGATCCCGGCTGGCATAAGTGGTTGCAGGTGAGTCTGGAAATTTAAGCTGCTGCCCAACTACATTGAAAAGGGTTGCTCGATTCCCAGAGCCCTTAAATGGAGTTTTACCGTAGAGTAGTTCGTGTAAGAAAATACCAAAAGTCCACCAGTCCACTGCACTTCCATGGCCTTCTGCCTTGATGATTTCAGGGGCTAAGTATTCATGGGTGCCAACAAATGACATGGACCGTGCTGCAGTGGGTTCTGCAACTAGCTCAGGCAGTATGCCAGAGTGCAGACCGAGCTCTGTTCGTGGTTTTCCCGGATTATTTTTCTTACTTTTTTGACCAAAAATTCGAGGAAGAAAACATGATGGCTGAATACATGCTGATGTGGGCTGAATACACGCTGGCTGCACACAGAATGCAGCTCCTCGTTTAGAAGGATCAGAATCAGATCCAGAAGTTCTTACTAAGGTTGGTGAAACTGCACATCTCAAGGACAGATCGAAGTCGGAAAGCATAATGTGGCCATCATCGCGAACCAGAACATTTTCTGGTTTCAGGTCTCTGTACACAACTCCCAACATGTGAAGATACTCGAGCGCCAAAAGAACCTCAGCTGCATAAAACCTGCATTTATGAAATCAAAAGGTTATTAACTTCAGTAGCATGAAAATATATTTCAGAATGTAAAGAGGTAAATAATATGAAAGGAAGCAATAAATTTCAACAAAGCAGAGGTTAATCAATGGTCAACTGAAATCCAGTAAGATAGTCGACAATCAAAATATAACAAATATTTTCAAGTGAAAAGGCAAATGTAAATTCCTGAAATGGGAAGTTTATCTTTTAATAAACAATAAATAAAAATTTCTCGAATGCAGCTCTCTAAATGCTTGGCATACATCACAAAATTTTACAGAAGAAAAGCTGTTACATAAATTGAAATAGTAGTCTCAGACTGTCAAACCAGTTAATATCAATCAGAAATAGTAAGTATGAGTTAACTGTCAATATCAACTCACAATTAGTAGTCTCAGACTTTCAAAGCTACTGCTACACATTGTTAGACGGTTGAACACGGTATTCTTTTTCCGGGTTATTGCAAATATTGAGTTCACATTTGCAATACTTCAAAAGTTTCTACTTTTCTCTTTTATCATGAAAGTAAACAATAAAAGAAAGGATCTACATTTCTCTTGTATCTGAAATGTATGGATCGCAATGAGTTAATATACTAACTTCATTGCGCATATTTGAGAGATTTCACTCATCAAGGGAGCAAGATGTAGCTTGGCCTTGCTGTTAATATTCTATCCTTGCTAAGACTTACGTCAGCAAATTGCAAAGCCTCACAAGTTAAAGGTCATAGAATTAAATCAGAACGTAGTAATTACGTGCAAGAAAATAAATTTTTAGTCTGCAACTAATGTATATTCCCAAGTCAATCAAGGAACAAACTGTAACCCAATCACGCTACTTTATGAGTGATCTAAAATAACTCAAATAATTTAGCTACTTGCATCAAGAAGTCTTAATGGTATTACAAATAAGAGGTATGAGCAAGCTGATGTGCTTCACGGAATACATAATAACCAAATTGGTCTCACATTTGAAGTATAGAATCTCATTCAAAGTGGAAATGATCAGGAATGAATTTTATTATCATTTGCTAAAATCAGATTTCGAGAATGATAGGCTCACAAATAAATACCAGGAAAAAGAATGATGCTAAAGTAGAAGCAATAGGCCTTAAGTTAATAATTAACCTAATAGATGCTTATTAATTCAAGAGAATGATAGCACTTACCGTGCAGCATACTCCGAAAAATGTTTCCCTGGTTGTCGTTGCCTCAGAGTATGCAGATCGCCTCCAGGACAATATTCCATGACCAAGCATGAGAATCTATCCGTTTCAAAATGAGTGTACAATGTCGGCAAGAATGGATGGTCCAGCAGCTGCAGGATTTCTCTTTCAGTCTGAGCCCTGGTCAATTTGTTCCTGCTTGCAAGAGAAGCTTTATCCATTACTTTCATTGCAAAAAAACACCGAGTTCCAGTCAACTCTGAAAGATATACACTTCCGATATCCCCGCATCCAAGTCTTCTGAGCAACTTGAATTGATTCATGCCTAAAATACCATCACGTATTCGAATAGCAAGAATTGCCTTCCATCGAGGATCATTTCCTTTGTGAGGCTTATTTGCACTGCCAGTTATATTACTCCAGTTACTGTCATCACTAAGGCCACTGCTATCACTTGCTCGGCTAAGGCTAGTCTTAGTACTCTCAAGCGAGTCCCCTCGAATGCTCCCTTTTGTACTTTCGTAGTTTCTGTCCACACTAAGCATCCCATCACTCATTATCACATCACTCCGGTTTGTGCTAGTGCAGCTATTGACAATGCTCATAGCCTTGAAAACACCAGTGCTATCAATACTACTGTGGGGGCTAACATTACCACTCGGAGGTAGTGAAGAATCCCATATACATTCATCTTTCTCCTCAGAATCCATCGGTAGACTTGCTTCAGTAGTATTTTTCAATGGATAAGGAACTGAAAATGGAGAGGAGACCATGGCTATGTCGTTAGACTCTGAAACCAAGCTCTCTGCTGGAGAAAGTAGTGATGGGCTTGGCTTTATACTTGGTACCCGTATTGAAAGATCTTCCAAAAATGGACCCTTCACAGACAAGCATTTAGTGAAACGCTTTCCGTCCCCATTTCTCTGACCAATAGGTACATATAATGGTCTCATCAGGTCCGTATCAATGGGCTCAGGGGGATGACTCACACCATGGAATGAAGTTGAGCCACTTTCCTCAAACGAATCACCACTCAGCTTAAACGAAATACTATCAGGAATGAGTTCTTCATTATCCGTCAAAGAGTTCTTTCCTTTCCATCTTTGCACAAGTGCAGCCGAGTCCAAATGCCTAGAGCCATGCTCAGTGTATGGATTCCTAGTCTCTTCTATTAACAAACTAGGCTGAGTAATTGTGACTTTAGTCATAATGGGCAACTCTTTGGGAAGTGGTTTCGCCTTGTGAACTCTTTCCATTTTTTACCACAAATACCATCACAAGTCAGGAGTACCTCTCTCTGTTAGACACACTGTATCGAACATGAAAACTAATATCAGCAATCAATTCTGATTCAGTCAAATCCACTATTGAGGTTCTCAGGCCAATTATAAGAAGTCAATTATGAAATTGCGTATATCACCTTCCCCACTAACAAAGTTTTTCCAATAAGATCACTGAAAATGGAAGCACAAAATCCTCAGGCACTAACCAGATCAAAAGACAGTTCACAAAAACAGTCTGCAACCGTTAATCTTTCAAAACATTAAGAACAAATAAACAGAAATCCGTCAAATAATCAACAACCAAATGCAGCAAAATGCCCCATTTCTTCACATACATTAGCAAATGCTAAGAACTAAGTAAAACGTGTAAAAATGTAAGTATACACGTAATTATCAATTATATATGTAAGAAACAAACAAATAAAATATGCAAAGAGAGAATCAAGTATTCCACGCAAATACCAGAACCCAAAAAACCAAAACCAAGAAAAAACACGAAGCGAAGAGAATATCAAAGGGAACATTTCATTACCAAAGGGAAATGAGAAGACGCACAGCAGAACAATAATAGCTGCCAAAACGTAGTATTCAGTTACCACAGCGAAAAATCAGTATCTTGCACATTTGGGTCATCTAACAATCTCTTTAATATTCTTCCGTTGGTCCCAAAAGATTGTAATCTACCAAAAACCCATAAGAGAGAATAGTGAAAAAATTGCGCGAAGAGAGGTGGAGCCACAAAATGTACATAAAGATGACAATTTTCTTGAATATCTGTGCGCAAAGATTGCAGCTGCTTGAAAGGGGTATAGAGTTAGCTTGGAAAATTGCAGAATGTTCACATTTGTTGTAAGCATAGAAGTGTGATTAGTGTGGTGTGGTGGGGTGGGGTGGGGATAGGGCAGCTTTTGCTTTATTGTTGTATGCTTTTGGAGGTGAGAATGGAACTTTAGTCATGTGTTACAGTGTGTATGTAATGACTGGTGGAAAGCAGGGAAGACAAGAGAGATAAAGTATGGGCACATCGAAAGAGACTATTGCCAATGCGTGACTTTAGGAGCTCTAAGGACAAAACTACCCTTAAATTCTCTTATTTATTTTAGCAAAAGGTTAAAACTGTAATGCCATGAAATACAAAAAATTGGAACAATTGGTAATATTACTAATTAGAACACAAAAAGACAAAAAGTGGAGTGCGCAAAGGAGAGTGGCAATAGTAACAAAAGTTGTGGAGTTATTGAGTGCGGCCGGCAAGAAGTATTATGGGAAATAAAGGTAGGGACCACTTTAATTGGTGGCCCCACAATAGTCGGATGGGACCCATTAGTGCTCCTTCTTTAGTTTACACATCTTTTCGCAGGGAAAATGAGGCTCTTCTTTCTCAACTTATTTTACATCACCAACCCATATATATTAGGATAAATTGCATCATGGGTCTAAAATCTTTCAAAAAATTGTATGAAGTCCCAAATCTTTCAATTTTGTGTCCAAATTCCCAAATCTTTCAATTTTGTGGCTGAAGTCCCAATCTTTTAAATTATTATACAGTCTGAGTGTGTGTGCGAGCGCGCGTGCTCGCTTCCTCTTTTTTTAAGAATTCATGCACTTTCAAAGCACACAAATTTCAATATTGATTTGTTCAAACGAGCCATCATCTTGCAGGGCATGTTAAGGAATATATCTCACATCGAATAATGATGAAAATATAGATCAACATATAAAGCTTCGGCTACTACTCTCATATTAAGACTTTGAGTTTCATCTTAAAATGTCAAAATTATTAAGCGGAATAGTTCAAACTATTATATGTTGGTCTATATTTCTTCTTTATTTGATGTAGAAATTATCACTTAACATATCCTCGCAAGATGATGACTTGTTTGGACAAATCAATATTGAAACTAGTGTGCTCATTTTTTTAGTCTTAATTAGATCGAATTACTCGTTAAAATTTAATAGGCTCTAATACAGTTCCACCTTAAAAGATCAACATTATTAAGAAAAATAACACAAACCCTTATATATTCCATCTTTATTTGATGTGTGATCTATCTCTTAACGTCATGGTGGTTGGGAATTCTCTTTTTAAGCTTTTTTGTTTATCATTTTTTATTCTTTTCTTATTTTTTCCTCTCTTTTTTTAATCATTTTAAATGAGCTAATATGAAAAATCATTGTTGCCATTCTTTAAATTAGTCAAATGTTGGTTATGGAACCCGTTTTGAGGTATCTTGTGCAACATATCAAAATAATGAATTGAGATTGACTGCAAAATTGAAAGTTTTGGAACCCCAAGACACTTATTTGAAAGTTCTGGGACCCTTGAAATAATTTACCCTATATAACGATCGAAGACGGATCAAGGCAAAATTACGACGTTATCTGTGATTGCTCTATCATCTATCAAGATGGTACTTTTGTCTGTATTCGTTGTATTCATATTTTATATCTAGAGAAGGGGATGGGGACTGCATTGGCCTTTTGTTTATTTTTAAGATTAATTAGAAATTATTCGATGTAAATTAGAATTTTGTGCTATCTTTGACCCGTCTGTTCAAACTGAAGAAAATGCTAATTCCTTCCGCACATGGTGCCTAGGGTATGCTCCGTTTTTGAACCCCTTGCCTCTATGCTCCTTTCCTTCATGGGATCGCCCGATTTCCGTTGAGATGTTCCCCACCTAGGTAAAGTCCCGGTTTCTATTTCTATACAGAGATATGCTCATCGAATGAAAGTTTTCACGACATTGCATACAACTCTATAATAAAATTGACCCTTAAATGTATTAAAAAGGGACAAATTTGCTAGATAGAAAAGACAAAAATTATGATTCAATTATGTAAAGAAAATTAAAATGTTGAACAGTGTTACTTCAAACATTAAAAGTTTATCGGTTGACTACATGTATATCACAACTTATAGATTTATTTACCTACAAATGATGCGACTATATTTAATCGGGTTAAATGACGTCTCATCAATCTGAAAGATTGTGTAAATGACGATGGACATACCATTTTCCAAAGTTTACTTATATTATTATTTAACCCCGCCCAATGTTGAATTTTTTTTTTGTGTTTATGGCCTTTGGTAATTATTAGTGTTAATGATTTGGCGTACTATTTGATGTCCAATTGGATTATTTTAGTACAACACACTATTTTATTAATTTTTGTATCATACAATTTATCACGGTATAAGAAATTAATACAAATAAATATTATATCGTTAGTATGCCAAAAAAATATGAGTATTGCTCAATAATTTATTTTCTTTTAATAAATGAATACATAATTTCACAACTACAACTCTTGATTGACCGTGTTGATAATCTTGAAGAACGACATTGATGAGTAAAGACAGCGGCAACAACTGATATAGATCGCGATGGTGGCCATTGTCGATGACATTCTACTAGCTACTATCACATATAATTTGTCCATGGTGTGAAAATGGACCTATAGTCTTGCGTTGTAATTATAAAATAATGATATCTAGCACTAATGGTACTAGAGTATCAACCTTGAGGGGTTGCTCAATTGGTCAAATCTTGAGTTTGCTCCCCAATTGTCACAAGTTCGAGTCTCTTTAGGGCCATTGAGGTGAGCATCCGGCCGTAAACCTCAGGACCTCGTGGGATTAGTCGATGTACGCGCAAGTTGACCGGAATATCCACTGTTATCAAAAAAAAAAAAAATGGTATTAGAGTATCAGTCTATGTGACATTATGTGATATATCCAATTAAAGATAAAATTATGTGATTCATTTAATTATATATTTCATTTAATGACACTTAGTGTCACTTAAATTGATATTATAATATAAATAGTGTTAAATAACATTATTCGTAATTATATTATACCAAGTACAATATTGAGAGCATAAACTCCTAGCAAACTTGCTGCTAGTCACAACAATCAATGGCATTGAAATAATATACATATTATTATGGTTATAATGTTAATGTATTGATTGCACAATTATATACACATTTGAAAATTGGGGTTTGAAATGTTGAAAATCACTTTTTACCCTTTTGTTTCATGTACATAACCCTATAATTTCTTCCAAACGTAAATCTAAAAGCAATGGTTAAAACATGTCGATAAAGAAATCTTTCATCTTTGATCTTACCCTACATGTCTACAAATACAAATCATACACATACAAGTGTCCGATATCGTAGACATTGTTTAGTGTAAAAACTAAATTTCACTTTACTTCTACACTTATGTCTTGCATATCTCATAATAAAACTACTTGATGAAATAGATATCCCGAATTATTTATTTTTCTCATTTCCTCGTAATCGTATTCTTAATAGTATTGCCCTTATGTGAGAGACATGTAAGGTTTTTGCTTTCGTGTTTTCTCGATGTTAAGAGATAGAATGCAACTGTTTTTTAACTCGACTTAAATGTAAGATGATTTTAAAATACCACGGTATAAAGGAGATGTCTTAGACTTTACAACTTGAATAATAGCGAACAAACACAATTGTAAAGTTCAAATTTTATCGTAGGTTATCGAGTACGAAACAAAAAAAAAATTGTGAAAATGGTCACAAAACAATAATAAATAAAAATAAAAGGGTTAAGATTGAGGAAAAAGACACGTGAGAATCAATGTTTATGGACTAATAATAGAAGATGACAAATTGGTCTGTTATTCACTTCCATTGAGGGCCAAAAATTGTAGCCACTTAGGACAAATTTTGTCTCAACTTCAACATTTTATATACTATCATCAAAACGTATTCAAGAAGCATGCAACCAAATTTTAACACCTCTGGCTCCTAGACAAAAAGATTTTAGCGCAAGGCACGATAGATGTAATAATATTAAATAGGAAAAGTCATGATTTTATCGTATATTATTCTTTTTTAATTAAAAGCCTGTTTGCCCAGGATTAAAATCTAATTTTAATTGAAAATATGGTCGTTATTGGGTCCTACGCGTCTAATAAAAGTCAATAATAACGGCTAATTTTTCAATTTTAATCCAATTTTAATCTCTACCGAACACGCCATAAGTCTTGTTGACTTGTTCACGACCATTCGAACAAGAACCGTGACTTCTCCAGTGAAATAACATACTTTTTAATTGCAACTTCCCGAAATTGGTATAGAATTTGGACTTCTCAGAACAATCAAATAACTTGAGTTCGGATCAATTTTAGGTTAAATCGTTAAGTTTATCCTTGGATATAAAAGCAGATAAGTCCCTGTTTGGTCCGAATAAAAACTTTATTTTTAGCAGATTTTTTCAGAACATGAAAAGCGAATTGAATATCAATATCAATAAATGATGCAGATGTTGCCAATAGGTGCATACTTTGCCTTCCAACTTTGCCCTTGAATTGTCAAACACGTGTACAACTTTACCCTTACCTCCTGGTCAACGAAATTGGTCCTTAAAAAAAGTTTGCCCGTGATAGTTCTGGAATAGGAGAAAGTGCCTTGACAAAAGCTAGTATTTTAATATTCAGGGTCTCACACAATTTGAATGAAAAAAGGAGTTTTTCCCCCTCTGAAAAATGTGTCTCAAACACATGTTAAATTATTGGTCGAGTTTTCCTTATAAAAACAACTAATGAGTTAAATCCCAAACTCGAACCTTTAGTGAGACAAGTTTGGTCAGCCGATCATCGGTCGACGACAAACATGTCGTGTCTCTTAAGTCCACAAACATGTGACATATGATCTTTTTCACAATATTCAAGTTTTAATAGCCTAAACCAATTTGCAATAGTACTTGGATGTATAGAAATAACTTTTTCTTTGAAAATATTTATTATTTTAATACAATTCGTTATGTTACGTGGCACTAAACACAGCCCTTGTTTGATCCCTTTTTTTAAAATACATTTTTTTCTCCTTTATTTTCAACCACATATTTTTCAATAAAATAATATTACCCACAATCCAAAACATTTTTCTTTATTTTTAACCACATATTCTCCATCAATCTATTATTTCAAAATGCATTTTACGTACAAAAATGAGGCTCGAACATGCCCATAATATTGTAGTAAAATAATAATATTTATTAAAGAATAGTATGGGAAGATAATGGAGGGGTGGTAGATTTCGCAATTGGGTAACTTTTAGGTGTTAATGGGCACAAATCATTTAGACAAGTTGTCTTGTGGGCTCTCTCCAAATCCCATGAAATCTCAAAAATTTAGTGATTTAAATGATTAGGCCGAAGGATTTGGACTAAAGTCATATCATATTTCCAAGACTGANTAATATTTATTAAAGAATAGTATGGGAAGATAATGGAGGGGTGGTAGATTTCGCAATTGGGTAACTTTTAGGTGTTAATGGGCACAAATCATTTAGACAAGTTGTCTTGTGGGCTCTCTCCAAATCCCATGAAATCTCAAAAATTTAGTGATTTAAATGATTAGGCCGAAGGATTTGGACTAAAGTCATATCATATTTCCAAGACAGAGAAAATATAGTAACTATTTGTTGGCCATTCAAATCCTTCTTTATGAAAAAGGACAAACCCATATGTTGAAAGTTTGAAGAGTGGGCATTGGAATTAGGAAAAGTGATTGCAGTCAAATGTGTGCGCACTTTCAAGATTCCTTTCTCAATTGGTTTCTAGTCCGCTAATTGTGTTTTTTCATTTATTGTATTATGATATGAGTATTAAATACAAATCTTGAATAAGTAATATTTTTTGTTACTAATGAACAAAGTAGAAGATTCCCTTCTTGTCATCAGAGGAAATTTAGGTACTAATGGCGTCTTTGTCATGGAAAATATTTTAATTTAATCTAGTAAAGCGCACCAAAAACTGTTCTAAGAGAAGTTTGGATCCGATAAGAATGGATATTGATTGGTCTTGGTTTGACGTGGTTTGCTCGTTACTAATTCTTGAAAGAGTTAATATCTTCGTTAGCTAAATCTTTCCCTACCCTCTCTTCTGACTCATATTTTGTTTATATACAATCAATAAAGACCTTCCCGGCATATGTTGCAACGTTTTAAATATCACGCTCTTACTTCGTTTTTCATTTAGCAAGTCATCAAATTTGTTGCTTTTTGATCCCCAGTTTCAACGGGAACTTAGGCTACAGAATTCGTGTATGCATTCAATAATATTCATGTTATGTGTTACTATATTTCAAATAGTCATAATGCCCGTATTGTTACCTTAAGAAATCTAGATCCATTTGTTCTGTACGTCAAAACGAATAATCTATGCATTCAATGCATCTCGTCTTATGAAACCAAAATTTTGAATTTTAAGAGAACTAAACAAGATGGTGGAAACAATTACATGTACATGATTAGAGTATACAAGTACAATTTTTATGGTACTTAGGCTATTCCTGTTGAATGATTGAGGGGTGAGATGGAGGAAAGAGATTTTTTCCTATTAGGTTCCCCGCATGACGGTGCTACCATCGAAGACACCGATTTTGGATTGAAAACCAATGAATCGTTGCTTGGATAGAGATTTCGTGAGACCGTCGGCAAATTGATATTGAGTTGAGAAATGAGATACTCCGAACAAAATGGTAGTGAATAGGAAAGTGTTCGATTCAAGAATAGAAGATTGCGTCGGCCAGGAGATAAGTTGCGCCCAGATTATCACATAGAAGATGCAGTGTAGTAGGAAGAGAAACTCCAAGTTAAATTTTGAAACCAGGCTAATTCTGTCACAGTTGAGGAAACAACTCGATAGTCGGCCTCGGTAGAACGAACCACTAGATTACCTCCAAGATATAGAACAAGGCAGAAGTGGAAGTGCAATCGTCATGATTACCTTCCGAGTCGATATCAGAATAAGTAACAATATCCATTTAGAGTTACAGTTCAATGAAGTTGAGTCGGAGCATGCATGTGTTGAGCAAATTTAGCAATAGAGAATGCAAGATCAGGTCTCTCATATATATAATTAAAGTGAACCAAGATCACGGCCAGGTCCAACATTAAATCTCAATCCAGGCCCAACTGAAACTAT
>CAIGRT010001970.1:0-28085 GCA_903798405.1 Fraxinus platypoda
GGAAAGTTAAGGCTATCAAACACAGTCTAAATGTATTATAAGTGTCGGATTTGATCTGTGATGTGGCATACCACTATATGTGGTGTAATCAATTTTGAAATTAATCATTATATTCCACCACCTCTTGTATATGTATGTTTGGCCCCCATTATAATGAAAACTTGAAAAAAAATAAAATCTATTTTAGAATAGTGATTTTTTGGGGAACGTGTGGTTAAAAAATAATGAAAATTTTGAGTTTACGTATAATATTATTTTATTAGAGGATGTGTGGTTGATAAGAAGAGATAAAAATGAATTATAATTTTAATAAGGACTAAACAAGAGCGTAGTGTGACATTCGATTGCTTAGTATAAACGAAGTACTGGTGCTTAGGAGATCAGTCATACTATAAGTGTATACTGATATTTGTTATTTAGATGGATGATATTCAAGAAACGAAAATATGGTTTCTATATTTTGATATCTCGATTACTTGGACAAATGATGTTTCCCTATTACGCCCTTATTTGACAATTATTAAAATAAGTTTTTTTGGAGTAGTAATTTTTCTTTAAGAATGTATAGTTAAAAAGTCGGAAAAAGTTTCGGATTTACGTGTAAAATATTTTATTGCGAGAATGTGCAGTTGAAAATGAGTTTGATAAAAAAAAATAAAAAATAAAAAGAAGAAAGAGTTGTTTTAATGGTTATCAAATAGGGGCTATATTAAACTTTCTCGATTTCTTTGGTAACCAGATGCAAAAATGAAAAATAAAAAACCAGAGGTCGAAGTTTGGACACTTTAGGCAGTGAACAAACGTACAACAATGTATTATTTGTGTTTTGGTTTTTCTCTCAATTGTCATAGTTTTTGTCTTCCACTTAGAAATTTTGGCACTGTTCGTTCACACAAATAAATTGCCCATTTCTCCTCCTTAATTATAAGATGCTCCAATATAAAAGAGCAGAGCAGAGCAGATAGGGTAAATAACGTTGTTACTTTTACATATTAAAAAGGTAAAATGAATTGTTCTGTTTTTATATTGAAGTTTTCGAAGGAAAGGTCCACACTGCACCAACCATGCTTCATTTGTCTCCATTTTCACCAACCCCGAATCTTGTAAAAGTTGTTAAAAAAAATAAAAGTAGTGATAGCAATTTGTCCATTGCACATTTTTTACAATCACACATTTGCTTTTCCAGTAGATAGACAAATTTTGCAGAGTCGAGACGAGATCACGAGATCCCTGGTTTCATTGGCTTTGCAATGATATTTATCTAGACTGCTGACTATCGATCGTCTTTATGAATAACATATTTTTGAAGTCGGATTTGTTATGAGATAAGTGCAATGAAGCAATTAATAGAGCACGAGTATGTGTTTCCCTCCCACCTGCTATGCACAAACAGATTAAACAGGTGACGAGTTTTAGGGGCAGTATCCTCCCACATACCACATGACATCTGCATATAGAATCCATCTGCTCACATGCACTTTATTATTTTTTGTTATTTCTATGCATATGCACTAATACTAATCAAATTTAATAGTCCAGTTGATTGATCATTCATGACAGAAAGAAAAAACAGTGAATCTACTGATTAATCACTGATTTGCATCTAATAATGAAAACCAACTGCTGATTTTGTAGCTGGTAATGTGGATCAACCCACGTTGTTGCGTCCAAGTGTCACTATCAAGACCTGATGTTCCATTTTAAAAAAATCAATCTTATTAAGAAAAGCAATTCAATCTCTTATATGTTAGTTTATATTTTCATTTTTATTCAATATGAAATTTATCCCTTAACATTTCCGCACAAGATAGTGGCTCGTTTGAGCAAACTAATCTTGAAATTCACGTGCCCATATTTTGAGTCTCAATCGAATCATATTGTTCTTCGGAATTTAATGAACCCTGATACCATATTAAAATTTCGGGATTTCATCTTAAAATGACAATCTTATTAAGAGGGTTAACATAATCCCTTATACATTAATCTATATTTTCATCTTTATTCAATATGATATTTATCTCTTCATTCCCCAAAATAATTAAATAAAACTCAAATCTATCTGTATTGCCATTGGCTGATACCCACAACACAAAGTAATCTCTGCCTGCCTGCAGCAAAAACTACATTGGAAATGATTGAGATTTTTCTATTAAAATGTCACAAGTAATATTTTAGCATTTTACTTGCTTCTTGGTTCATCTGTCTGATTATTTTTATTTTTGTGTCATCTAAGGTACTTTTATAGTTTATCCTAATCGAAAAGATATAAAATAGTTTGGCACAAACAAATCTAGAATATATATTTTGGGAATTGCGTTGCATCATGTGTTTCAATATAATGTTGTTGAATTTTCATTGTCACATAATGAATTATGAATTTCATCAATTTTAGAATGTCATAGGATACGATTGAGATGAAATGAGAATTATTAAACTCTAATTCTATATCATCAAGAGCAATAAAATCGCAGTAAGAAAATAGACACTTAAGAAAATACAAGATTTATATAGATTCACCTCGATGTGAGACCATGCTCTTGTTCGCTACTTCAGTAATTTACTATGATAAAATGAAGTTTTATAAAAGAAAAATCACACACCCTATTTTCTTAACTTGTCTCTCCTTTCGATAATAATACAAAACCTTATTTATAAGATAAATTATGGCAAAATCAAAATTACAAGTGTGAAATTCCTAAATTATCCTTAATGAAATTTGGATCTTTTGGCGTACAAACTCCTCATAGCGACAATAATTAAGTCACACAACTTAACAATATGTATAGGGAAGGTGTACACTAGAAATGAATCGACATTGATTTTTAGAGGATGAGTGCTCGTGACTATAGAGATAAAAATACTAAAATATTTTACATCGTTTAAGCCCTCGTTTGATTCCCAATTTTTCTGAAATTCGTCATTTTCAACCACACATTCTTACAATAAAATATTTTTTTTTACGTAAATTCAAAATTTTTTCTTACTTTCTAATAATAGATTCTTTAAAAATTCACTGTGACAAATTCATTTTGATGAAATAATGGAAATCAAATAGGGGCTAAATATAGTTGATTCGTGTAAGATATAAGGTGAAGAGTCTTCATCATTGAATTAGGTTCAAGTTGAAAATGAGTGTACTTTTGACATCCCATAGATTGAATTTTTGTTTTTTGGATTGATTGGTGTTGATATATGCCAACAATTATTAACTTAGCTGTCTTTAATAAATGGTTACTGGAATCCAGCTGAGAGTATGGTCAATTATGAGCATACATGCATTCCCTGCAAAATTCCTGAATCGACCAAAACCAATGTTTTGTCCATTTCCTATGCATGCTTCTAGGCATATCTCATCAGTTCGTCAATCATGGCATGCCTAATATATATTTGATCAATTTTGCTACATTTAACATCATGGTCGACATTCAATGACCTCGACTTCTACACATCAGCAGATGCCAACCATGATGTAGGAACATGATATACAAGTAGCTTAATTAATATTTGATTCATGTCATACACTTCTCTTACATGATCTCGCTTAGGAAACAAATAAAAAAGTTTGAGTTATACTCTCCGAGTCTCATCTCGTTCTAACATAAAATCGAGCAAGATGTCAGCATTAGGGAAAAAAATAGAGTGAATAAGCGCGCGCGCGCACACACACTAGTAATTGAGATGTTCGAGTAAGGTAGAGTTTTTATTTTATTTTTTTATGTCAAAAGAGAATAGGTTTGTAGGATAGAAAATAGTAAATATTTATGTTAAACTTGTCTATAAATGTATAAACAAGCTGAGAAACTGCTAAAAACAGGATTAATAACTATGATTTTCATCTGAATTTGTGGTGCCTGCCCTACAAAAAATATTTATGGCTCAATTTCGTTTCCTTTTTTAAATTATACGAGTGGGACAAGTTAAATTGAACTTAGAATAAAATTTAAATTTAAATTGTTGTCTAAAAACCGAAACGAATTCGAAAGTCTAGTAGCTATTTTTGGCTTAATAATTTGAACTTGTCGTTTAATAGTTTGTCGACCTGAAAAATGTTTTATGAAATTTACCATGAATGCTTCGAAACGATACCAAAATTACTCCAGCGAATAAAGAATATAACCTGAAGATAAGCCGAAAGAGGTGACATCAAAATAAAGATTGTCAATGATTTTTCAATATCAAAGATGACTTACCTAGAAATCAAACCAAGTTAGGCACCCTAATAATACATTCTGACTTCGCCACTACAAGACATGAAGACTTTTAGAAACAACGAACACAATTTAATTATGATTATTTTTAGTCTATTTAAAATTAAATTATATAAAATAGTTTGAAAAAGTTTCAAACCAAACCAAACCAAATCGGTTCACTTTTGAAACCAAATCATTTATTCGGTTCAGTTTAATTTCGAACCAAGGTTTACACATTCCACATAAAAGTAACACATTTTAGAAGTTAAAATATGAATATTGGTAAAAAAATCTAATAAAATGCTTAAATCGGAAGTTTTTGACATAACGATATATTAGTATCAATACAAAATTTAAAGCTATTAAAATAAAAGAAAATTCAATTGTTTGGATTATATTGGTCTAGGTTTTTTTTTACTCATTATTAACCCAAATCGTATGAATTACGTTGGAATTGGTTAAATATAAAATCATGGAAAAGTGATTTTTGTGTCAATTTCGATCAAATATTCGGACTTGATCCGATAATCAAATTATGAAAATAAATAGACTAACTTATTTTACTTATCGAGTAGATCGTTGTGGTATATTTGGAATGACAAATCCAATTTTGGATGAATGAGTATTGTTGTTCAAAGTTGGAAAGAAAAGATAATAAAGCTGGTTGAAAAATTGTCTAACTTCGCTGCTCACTTAGCGCTTGAACGACATGCAAGCGACAAACTCCTGTTACTAACGCTCGAGCGACGAAAATGCGACATGTGAGTGACAGCAAAAGTTACGACATTTGGCAAAGGTTGTTGAGTTTTGAGGCGTGTCTCTTCACTCACAACAAACTCTACATAAAAATCTGTTTTCCATTTCATTTCGAAAATAGTACAAAACCTATTTTTGGTTTGTTATTCTTGTGTCTTGGAGTGCTACAAACACAAGAAGATAGTCGTCGTAACTTAGGAGTTGATTGCCATCATTCGTAGGCATCGTTGCTGGGCAAAATCGATTTAAGGACAAAGTGTTCAACTTTTGTCTCGACTTTGTATTCATTTCACTTGGTGTTACTTTGTCTTATCATTAGCGTTTTTCTTTTGTGTTTTATTACTTTTTGGTTATTATGTTTATTCAGATTGGCAAAGTAGAGATTTTGTTGGAGTGTTCTGCTTCCTAGCCGTGGCCAAGGGTAACTCATTTGTTTTTGTTGGTCCTAATCGATCGTTTTACAAATCTATCAAAAGTAAATTTGCAGAAAACAATAGAAAATCGAACACAGTGAATTTTTCACCCACTAACAGATACAGATGTTCAGGTGCTCTAAACGCTACTCACCCGTTTTGCATCTACAAAGTAGATCATGCTCCAGATACTAGAAATCAAGCCAAAACCGTTAAGTAAAAATATTCTAAGAAATCCACAAATTTCTTCAAATTTATCTTGCCTAATTAATATACAAGTTTTCCACAGTAAACCCATCATTCTCCCTTATTATCTACACATAGTAAACAATATAAGTTCACTCAAGATTTACAACAAAAAAGCACCAAATCAAAGAATAATTTGAAGAGAAATCCTAGACGAACAACAAGCGCGCACGCACACACTGAACTATATGAAGAATAGGGTTAAGCCCTATTTATATAGGGCTCAAATAACCACATATCTAACATTTACAAATCAGCTACATGTAGGGATCAGATAATCAAAATAATATAACCAAAAACACATTTATCTCAAACACGTTTTTTACAAAGAATTATTTTACATGTATACCTTGATGTACATAATGCCCACCACCAACCAGTGATTATATGTCACTGGGCATTATGTACACCATTGTATAAACATTGATGTACATGTAATAAAACTCTTTAACAAATTGCTCAAAATGTCATTTTTCCACTAACCAATGACGAAATGTCATTAGAATATTATGTATACCAAGGTGTAAATCCTGATGTACATATAGCAAAACCCTTTAACAAATTGGCCAAAAAGTCAACATAGTAAGTAGTCAAAGCCATTCAACAGTTTTATGTTGATGATTTACTAATCTGTCTCAAAGCCAAATCTTTGGATTGTTACTGATTGATATCTTGTATATGTGCTTACTCACGATCTTTTAAATTTTGCAACGTGTACATCGGGTTGACTCCTCGGTATACAACCTCTTCACAATAGGAGGGTCCACCATTTTTTTATTGGTCGTGGGCCCCCTATTGTGAGGGGTGACACCCCGGTGTACAAATAGCAAAACCCCTTTTAAAATAGTCATGAAAGACAATTCGAGTTTCACCATCTTTCATGCTTGTTGCAAAATGAAAATTGTGAAATTTACTCCAAAATTCGATAATAGATATGAGTTTGATTGTAACACCCTAATTTTCATAAACCCTAAAGTGTTACTAAAAATTCAACTTTCTTCACATTAATTGCGGAAACGATAAAAAGAATTATTTTTTAATACTAAATATCAATTAAAACATGATTTTTTTTTTTTGAAAATATACATAATCAATTAACTATTAAATAAACATGTCCTCGAACAAATTTTAAAAACTAAATAATAAATTTAAAGATAGAAAACTTAATGTTTGTTATTTTTTCAAATCCTCTTGGCAGCCCGCATCAACATCCTACCACAATTTCAATCGACCCAAACTAACCTATAATTTATTGTAAGAGCAAGAATACAAAAATACCCAGTAAGATAAGTAGAGTTTTCATATACAATTATATAAAACAATAAAATAGACACTTCATACCACATTTCATTTAGAGTATTTTGATGATCAAGCGAGACACTTATCAGTAGTCACTTCGAATTTTCGAAAGATTTCGCATGTCATTTCATTTTGAATTTTCGAGGAATTTCACATTTCGTTATAAAGAACCTAAAAAAGTTCACATTTCGTTAGGTCGAAAAGTCCATTAGCAATTCGTGCATATTTAATTGAATACATAAAAGTACAAGGTAAAAAATCACTTGAACGTTAAGTATTTTATCTCGTTGTTGAAATGTTGAAAAGAAGATAAAATCTTGTGCGTGAAAATTTTCCTATTATTTTCCTATACTTTTTTCTCTCTTCTCCATCCGTCGTGACTCTCTTTATTTATTTTTTGTAGTGAAATAATGAGAATTCTTACCGTATTTATAGTTGAAATCCTCAATTGAGTTTGTATGCAATTAGAATTGGAAAACTTTGTAATACAAGCAATATTGATAAAAAAAAAAAATCGTTTTAAATGATAAAATTATGATTAGTATTAAACTTTACCAAAATCAAATTTAAATTACAATTAAACTTTATCAAGTTCACAAAAATGATTACCATTATCGAAATCAATATTTTACACTTCGTTCCCAATCAATATTGAGAGAGAGAGAGAGAGAGAGAGAGAGAGAGTTGAGTTAAAAAAAAAAAAAAAAATCTAATTCTTCCCCCAAGTAAAAGTATCAATTGAACTTTTAAGCATGGCTAACAAGACTTTATTTAACTCACAAATTCTAGAAAATTGTCGTTTACTTTACATAAATATAAGATGGTCTGCCATCGCAGAGTGCATCAAAACTGACAATTGTTATTGCATTGTTTTATTTATTTGTCTTCTTATTCATATTTCTTTGTGGTCCATTTTTTGGTAGATAAAGGTCAAAGTCCAACGTCTAGATTTTAGACCATTGTGTGGTCTAGAATGGTCTATTTAGGAATGCTAATCGATTAATTAATTAGTTATTTTTTTAACATCATGCAATATAAGTACATTTTCAAAATTATCTAAAATTGTACCCCCAACACATCACAAGAAATTCGTTTGACAACCATCTAAATCGCACGTGCATGCAAAAACCTTAACCTACAAGAGTTTTAATCATGGCAAATAATTCGATTTTACCAAATTGATTTAATCGATCTACTCAATCCAATATAATTGTCTGATTCAATAAGGAACTATCCCCCCCCCCCCCCCCCCCCCCCCCCCCCCCCCCCCCCCCCCCCCCCCCCCCCCCCCCCCCCCCNCCCCCCCCCCCCCCCCTTCTTTTGTAGCTTTCAACATTCTCAACTATTTGAAAGATTAAATTAGAATAAGATAGAATCGAAAGCGTTATGACCTGATTGGGACGATTTAAAGTTGATGGGACCAAAAGCGTACAAAAACATGAGCTAGGGGACTAAACTTGCATGAAAATAGTGAATTAGGGACCAAACCGAGCAAATTTGAAAGATAAGGAAACATTTTGGGCATGATTAGATTTTGAAGAAATCTAACATTAAGGGTCCGCTTGATTAGTTTAAATTCCATGGAAAAAAAAAAAAAAATTAAGGGTCCGTTTGATTCGTTTAAATTCCATGGAAAATATCACATCCGAGAAATTCAATTTTTATTTTGGCTTTTGATACGAAAGTGGAAATTGATTTCGAATTTCAAGGTATAACTGCCAATTTCATGGAAAATGCATTCCTATAGGATATTTGAGTTTTTATTTTCCAACGTACATGGAATTGAAAAATCTTTCCACATTTGCCAATCAAACGGATCCTAGGGATTATAACTATCTTTTCTTCTCAAAAATTGGTTATTAATTCATTCATCTTTTTGTATTTATTTATTCAAATAACGTCGGGCCAAACCTTAATTTGGCAGGATTATGATGAATCCTTATTGGCATTTTAATTCAATAAATTGCTCTTTTATAGTTAATTTATTGTGATTGTTGATTGTTTGTTATCGAATTAATTGTCGTCTTATTATCGAGCTAATTTTAGAATTATTTTTGAGATTCGTGATTATATCGAGATAAATCGTAATCCTAGCTCAAATAAAAAAGTCCTAAACCCTACTATGCTTGGTGCGATCCTTATTGAAGTTCTAGCCTTTTATTTTGTTTTCATGTATTCGTATAGTTGATTTGCAAGTCAAAATTGGTTCAATTTATCTCTAGAGAGAAAATTAACACGTGTTTTTATTTAGAAACAATAAGTTAACCGTACAACAATTTTTTGCAACATCAATTCATGACTTAAATTACTTTAAGTACGGAGCCTAACTTTTAGAACATACTATGTTAATTTGAGACTTCTTAAATGATGTGCATTTAGTTTTTTCTATCAACTTAAATTTTTAGATCATATAATTCAATATGATAGAGCCCAATGCTCAAACAAGCAATTCAATTCGCTTAAATCTCAACTAATCGAATTTCAAGGTAAGATGAGTAGCTTAAGTCCCTGATTATTTATTCTATCCATAATGATTTGAAATATACCATCGCAAGATGGTGACTGATTTGATAGCACTAATCTTGAAATTTGATTACTTGTTTCAGGTTTAGGCTGATCGAATTTTAACATTCTTTGGTACTATATATTGAACTACTTAATTTGAAAGTTTAAAAATGTTTTTCTCAAAAAAAAAAAACCTATATATATCGTTTAAATATTATATTTATCCAATAGAGTTGTCAAGCACAAGGAAACTTTTCTTCTTTATAACTTTGGTACATATGTAATAACACTAGTAAATATCAACTAATGCATTCATATACCTATAATCAATCAAAGTGAACATCTACACATATTAGAATAAGTTGAACCAAAAACTCATTGGCAATATGTATAAAAGCCGAAAGACTTGACATGGAAATTTCCGGTTGATTTTTCCAGTTTCCTAACTTGGGTACAAAGCAATATATTTTTATATTGTGCCAAATATAGTAGAACCTTCCATAACAAAGACAATCCAAATAGCTCATTGTTATACCTACCATGATGGTAGTAGTCTTGCTAATTCGACATGGTTAAATTCTACTTAATCACGAATCTGATAAAAAGAGTTTTAACTTGGAACAATAACCTCATATCAAGTTAATGATGTCGAATAAGTGTTCGAGATAGATTTGTCCAGGTATTATCATTCATTAAAACCTCAATTCGATCCACAAGAATTTGTGCATAGGAATCAATAACATGAGAAAGCACCTAAGATCGAACATAAACTTGGCTGTTAGAACTTGGAAGGCGACTAATTCAACGTTTCTGTTTTCAAAGTAGGTGAAAGAGTTTCAACTAGGATTCTCAGACGTTAAATTTATTTTATGTGATATATAAATATCGTTCAAGTCAGGTCAAGGTAACATTTCAACGTGCTAAAAAATTCTTCGTTGTAATATGCTTTTCGTATGCAAATTGATCAACATCTCACTCATATTTGATATTTCACTTCGACAATTATGAATACAATTTTGCTACCACATAAACCTCAACGTATAAAAATGTAGGTAGGTGCTTACTATGAGATATGTACTCCTCTATCCCTTAAACCAAAGAAAAAAGAAGACAATATCACGATAATCAACTTAATCAGTTACTTGAAGTTTCATGTGAAGATGAGCAGTCTAATCTCTTTATAAATTGTCCACTCTATACCTAAGAGTAAATGTCTTTACAAATTTTTTCGAACTTTTCAACGCTACTCTCCCTTGACCCTGACCTCGACCATCGCCCCCTCTCCAAATAAATAAGAATAAACCAAGGTAGTGTGAATGAATTTGAATTGATATGGCGGGATCAAATTCAACTTAAAGAATGTGTTTGGCCATTAGAACTTGGGAGGTGACTAATTGAACTTTTTATGTTTTTTCAAAGTAGGTGAAATAAATTTATTTTACTTGTTATGTAAATATTGTTCAGGTTAGTTCAAGATAACCTTACAACATGCTAAAAAATTCTTTTGTTGTAATATGCTTTTGTAAGCAAATTGATTAACATCTCACTCACGTGTTCATCTCAAAGAAGTAAATTTCAAACTTTCATTGTTAGTCAATCATATTTGATATTTCACTTAGCAATTATGAATACAATATTGTTACCACATAAACCTCAACATATAAAAATGTAGGTGCAAAACTTATCGTGAGATAGATTAAGCTATTTGTACACCTCTCTTGACAGATTGATGACATGAAAGTGTTGTAATAGTTGGATTTAATGTGTGGGCTGTGAAATGTGGTGTGAGATTGTACCAAATGTAAATTCGATAAATCAGGATGTACATATAGGGCATGTTTGGTACAGATTCTCCAATTCTACAGTAAATCAATTCTCATTTTCAACCACACATTCTTCAATAAAATAATATTTTTCATCACATCAATAATCTTATTTTCTTTTTCAACCACACATTTCCCATCATATCACTATTCAAAATCAATTCTTCCCCCAAAAAATCCCTACCAAACAAGCTCAAAGTTCAGCCCAAGGTATAATCTTGTTGGACTCTAGCCCTTTCACATAATATCCAACTATAGGTTTTAGCTTGCCCAATAAACACGTGTTTGTAGCTGATACTTCGAATGCGACTTTGATTTTAAAAACCTACAAAGGCGACTATTTCAGTGCTCAAATTTTCACTGCAATTGCATTTGCCAGCGTTTCGCCTCTACGGGCCAGATCTTGTCGCGCATTTTCTCTGTAAGTGAACGCTTCAGTTTTCATTGTTTTGTTTCTGTTTTCGCTTGAGATCATCTCTCACTGTTTGCAGTTGATTACTACCGATATTGAATAACGAAAATCTCTAGGTGTTATGAAATGCATGAACGAAGTTTTTTACGATACTTGTGAATATACATTTAGCATAGTTTCTTTATAATACATTTTATGTTATTGACGATTGGATGTGTGTCTCTGTGCTGATTAGTATTAATGGTTACTTTTTGTTCCATTTTTAAAATTAGGGATAGAATGTGGGGCAGGGGGATTTCACCTTCCTAAGCGAATCCAGAACGTGGAGTGGGAGCAGAGAGAGTGCCAATTCGCTAATAAGTAAATTTACTTACAAACAAAGAAGTTTGTTTTAAGATATATAATTTTTCTTGATTGAAGCTGGAAATAATTAAGTCACTTTTTTTTGCAATAAGACGAAAGTTAATCCAAAATAAGTAACTATATAGTAATAATAGAAGGCAAATAGAGGGAATATTATAAATAAGATAGCACAAATACAATGCATGTGGAATCCAAGAAAGAAACCACATAAGAACTAATCAGAGCATAGTCAATGATTTTTTACTCGTGATACAACCACACTGCAAGTTATTAAACGTAGGAAGTCTTGAGTTTATCTATTTACCACAGCAATATTTTGGATTTTATTTATTTATCTTATAAGCCTAGATTTTTGTCACATGGACCTGCAGCATATAAATGGTGTAAGTTTGCTGGTGGGCCACTTATTGAGGTCTTTCTTCTCTGTCGTAGCTCACAATTTTGCCCAAGTGAGATTAAATTAGTCTGAGATTCTTGACCGATTGACCGTCCTCATTACTGAATTAAACGCTTGTGTTACAGGTGATGATGCCTTGCACAACTTCTAGTGCAAATGTTTTCTGTAGTGTGTAAAAAGTTAGATAAATATCTTTCGTTCACTCATGTCTTCCGATAAGGCAATGGTTCTCCCAAGGACGAGACAGAAAATTTATGCTTTTGGCATTTTGGCATGAGTAAATGTGGAGCATTTCTACGATAATGTGCTTGGTTTACATATTTTGGGCATCAAAGAAAATGAGGATTATACTCAATATGTTCATACATATGAAGTTTTCAGGGAGATAGATTTGTGGATTTATCTTATTTTAGATGTTATCTTCTCTTTTCTTTTGATTTAGTTTTGAGTTTTTGTCTTCTTATAGTATTCGTGAACATATATATATGTATGGAGTTTCTTCATGTGTGGCTTGCGGTACAAGAAACTAAGCCTTAATCCTAATAGATTTGCCTTTTCTGCCACTCCTTTCAGTCATTTCAGTAATTTATATTGCACAATAACCATTAGCACCAAAAAATTACAATGTGGGATGAAAATCAACTTGCAATGTGGGAACCTACATACTTGCGCCATGTCATGAGATCTCTACGTGTCAAGACCTTAGCCTTCTTTTTCTTACCATTGTGATTAGGCCTCTTTGGCAGCTTGTTAAGCAATCACATCAATCAAGATTTAAGGTGAGTACTTGAGGCAGTTAAATATTTCTAAAAGCAGCCCATTTGAATTTTTGAATCTCTCCCTTTCATTGACATTTTAGTTTTCCCATATTTATAAGATGCTTCATAGCTAATTAGCTATAAAGTCAGTTCCTTTTTAAAGTCAACTACTGGTTGTTGCAGTTTTTTCTTTTTTATTTTTTATTTTTTATTTTTGGCAAAAGTTACATCCTCTCTTGCTGGAACAATAGTTTTGTGGTATCTTTTTTCCCAATGGTATTAGCTTATTGCGGTTGAATAGGCCTTTTTGGATGTTCAATTCAATTTGAGGGAGAATAGCTTTTGTTTTTTCTTCTACTTTGTCCCCATGAAGGCTTAACGAAATGTCATGATATTTGGAATATGTGACTGAAACAAAATAGTTCCTCCCCCCCTTTTCATTTCGCCTGTTCAATATATATATATGTGTGTGTGTATTTGCAAATATCTAGTTTCTTGTAGTCACCGTCTCACTAATTTTAGTTATTTAGTCTCTTTGATGCGTTTTCATACTAAGCCCTGTTTAATGGCCATTATTTTGAGGCAGACTTTCGATTATGTTATAATTTGTATATTTTTATTAATATATTTTTTTGATGACATTTTCTTTGATAGATTTTTCTTATTATTTGTATTATTTAATATTAAAATTTGGCCAACCAATCATAAAATAAAACACAAGAAACATTTTGAAGCCATCTTTTTAAGAGTCAGATGGCAGAATTTTTGTGCTAATTATTCACATAATAACTCCACCTTTTTTGGCTCGAGACCTAAAATTCAGGAGATAGTTGCAAAATAGTGTCCGCACACCAAGTTGATTTTGCGGTAGTACTGCTGGAATACCACTAAGTTTTTGAAGTTTAGGGTAGATTTTTTAAGATATACTCTTTGATCTTTGAGGTATAATTTTTCCCTGTTACTATTATTTAAATTTATGATCCTATGCGTTTCTCTGATGTGCCTGATCCCAAAAATATTCTGAGGGAGGCTTTTCAGATGACAGAAGCAGCCCCATTGCCCTATGTAAAATGTGCCCAGTTAAATCATTCATCTCTGACTCTCGCATTCTCAATGTACATTGATTTTCTCGTTTTACCCAACCACTCAAGCTCTTAGGTTCTGCAGTGAATTTCTGGTCTCATGATAATATTTGCTATGCCTGCTCCTCTGCATGAACAGGCAGAAAAATCAACAGACATAATACCTAAAAATAGTGTAAAATGTGCAAAGATAGTAACATGAGAAGAGAAGGGACCTTGAGAAACATAAATGTCACCTCAATGGTTGAATTAGGAAGACATGGTTTGAAATGACCTCTCTTCTCAGCCTCACCATTGTTTGTAGATAATGATATTAAAATATATTTGCTCTATTTGTTTGTAAGATCGATAGCTACAATACATTGCTGATTTGATTTGTCTAGTTATCCGCTTGTGGTGGCCCATATGGCGCATAGACAGAATTAATAGCCTAAAATTTTGTTCTTTGGTTGACAATTGTATACATTTCTATCAAATTTAGAAGCTCTACATAACTATGAACGAGATTTTGAGTCAATTTATTTCCCTTTCTTGATGTGAACAGAAATCCGATGCAAAGACTAGATCAGTTTGGGTTGCTTATGAAACAACACCAAGGTAAACTAACCTACAACTATGCACCCCGGTGGTGTCTACACAGTAATATACATATGCTATGTCATATGGAAAGATTCAAGATTATACGACTTAGAGAATGTTTGGCTAAGCTTAAAAAAATTTTATTAGGTAAATTTAGAGGCTCTACAAACTTTTTATTAGGTAAATTTAGAGACTCTACATAACTATGAACACGATTTTGACTCAATTTATTTCCCTTTCTTGATGTGAAAAGCAATCCGATACAAAGACTAGTTCAGTGTGGGTTGCTTGTGAACCAGCACTAAAAGTGTGTTTGATTATATTTATTTTTCATGGAAAATTTCAATTTTCTACCTAAATTCTTACTTTGAAGTGTTTGATTTCTATTTCTATTTAAGAAAACATTTTCTTTGGGGAGAGTAGGTTTTTGTTTTCCTCAAAACAAGGAAAATATTTTCTTTTCTAGGATATATTTTTCATATCAATCAAACACACTCTAAGGTAAACTAACCTACACTAATGCACATCGGCGGTGTCTAGATAGTTATATAAATATGCAATGTCATATAGAAAGATTCGAGATCATATATATGACTTAGAGCATGTTTGGCTAAGCTTAAAAACTTTTCTTAGTAAATAAGTAAGTTCCAAAATAACTAATTTTTTATTAGGTAAAGTTAGAAATAAGTTACTTATTTTGACATTAACGTAAGAGTTACTTTCAAAATAAGTAATTTTTTGCACTTTAAGGAAAAATATTGTACAAACATGTTTGTAAATAAAAAATTATTCAAAACTGACTTTTACTTTTAAAGCCAAACAAGCTCTTAAAGTTGTTTCATATTGTATAACTTACGGATTTGCATGCTCTAATAATCATAATCTTTTGATTTTAGAAAAAAAGTTGTTAGATTTACTGTCATAAAGTTTCTATTTTCTTACGTCAGTCTATTTACGTCCCAATGACTGTTGCGTCAGTTTATGTTTTTACTTTCTTTTGAAGATATCGTTATCAACATAATTGAAAATAAGAATTACATAAAACTTCAAACTTGTATTTTTCCTTACAAATGTCCATTTGTCCACTATCAACTTATTAGCTATGTTTTGTATATAAAATATGGACTAAGCATATGTTGACAATTGTATTTAGATTCTACTGAAAATGTTCATGTTGATCTTAAGTTATTGAAAGCTCATAATATCCAGTCGAACAGCTGAAATTAATCTGTATGAAAGAATAATGCATCTATTGGCAATAATATTTTTACTTCTACTCGCATTCAAATGCATACACATACATGTGTTTGTGTGTTTCTATATAACATTTGCACTTGTGGATTCACACACTTCGAAATTCCTTCTAACAATTTGTACCAAGAAACAACTTAATGATCTAATATTAATTACTAAGTATTGAAATTAGTAATGACATATGTTAACGCACTCAGTTCAGGATTTTTAAAAAAAAAATTATTATGGATTGTTAGCTTATAGAAAAACACTTGCAAGACTGTCTACTTAACTGAATTAATCCCGATCTAAACCAAGTCCGACATTCCTAAATAGTAGCCTATAGGCTATAAACCTTAGAGCTAGTCTTAGATTTCCTACTAGTCACCGATAGTGTGTCCTCATTTTGACTTCACCAGATTATCATAATGGCTTTCATTTGAATGAGTAGTTAAAGATTGTACTTTCCGTGCTAGTTAATGCTCTGCGTATGTTTCATAACCTTTACTTCAACTTGATATATACGAGAATTGGAACTTTAACATGTAGTTGAAACATATTTGATCCGATGGATTTTTCCGCTAGGATTGAGCAGGTGGTGAAAGACGAGTGGTGATCTTAAATTTATTGGGAATAGACTTTTTTTTTTCCTGTTAATATATGAGAGTTGGATTATCATCTTCTTGGACATCGATTTTGATTGTCTTTTAGTGAGAATAGTTAAAATCACTAGAAATGAAAGATGACAATTGTCTATAGTGATAGAGTTATTATTCAGCTACTCAAACCACTAAAATTGCATTATAAATAATACATAAATAGAGTTAAACTAAATATTTACGTATAATATTATTTTATGGGAGAATGTGTGGTTGAAAATGAGTTTTGAAAAAATATATTTTTTGAAGAATAGAGCCCAAATAGGGGCATTCATATTTGGCGATCTCTTATACATTTTATCTTTTTCACAGATTTATTTAAGTAATCAATCTTCCTTTTACTTTGAAGTTATTATCAATTAAGACATCCATTTTACTTCATTTTAATATGATGATCTGTTGTTAATATGTCCTGCCCTTCCAGTGAAATGAAAGTGGAGCAATTTTGTAAAATGTTTTGCTTCGTTCAAATAGGGTTTTAACATTATTTTGCCTATATGATTAGAGCAAATAATATTCATTTTTTATTTAATGATTTTGGCCTTGTGGGGTTCAGTCTCAGGTATAATATTATGAAAACGAAAATTCGGGAAATCGAAATGAATTAGTTCAGCGTGTAGCACAAAATTATGATTTGGTAGGTAGCTAGAATAAAAAAGAAAAAGGGAAATGATACAGTCCATGTACCAACATATCCGCGTGCATTGTGTAGCTGCAGCTAACATTCAAATTGACTGGTAGGTGACTTTGAAGTCAATAACAAAAGAGGTCAACATTGTTGCACTTGCGTTCAGCTTCATAGTTTACATGCTCTACAATTTATTTGATTCATATAGTGACGAAGAATAGCCACATATCAGAAACATTTAAATCGTGAATACCACAATATAAATTACTTATATTAATATAAAAAGTTTTTTAATAGGCAGTGGTCTGTCAAAATTTTGTTCCTGCTATATAATATTCTTCCCTTCATCTTTTTTTTGGGCACGTGATATTTTCTGTACCAAAAAAAAAAAAGAAAGACATTTTGTCATACACGGTTGGTTTGTGAGATAATATAGATTTTGGTAGAACTTGTACATATTTTTTTCCATAAATGGACGGCAGAGGTGACAACCAACTGGTGGCTAATGCTCAGTTTAATAAGAGGGTCTGAAAATGTTGAACATATGATATATTTTTAACGTTGAACGTTCTGTCAAAATGGAATTTTTTCCATAATCGATGTGGACTAATAATCTCATGAATGCTTACGTTTCTTACACGTTGCATGATCTGAGCTTGTAAATAAAAAAGTTGTGCCAAACGATTAGAGATTGTATTTCTGTCAATGTGAACTATATGCCATAATGCCTCTCACGTGTGTAACGTAAAACTTGATGGAAGAATCACATCATTGTATTCCAGACTTAGCTTGTAGCCTCAACTTATCGTGGGACATGGATCAAAATACCCTTTAAGCACCACAGCTTAGTAGCCTGTGGTGAGATTTTTCGAGCAAAATCCAATGCATGGCTAACAGTTGACACTAAACTAAGTAATTAGGATAGTGGAAGATTTTTTTTAATTATTGGTTTAAGACATAATATTTGATTATTAGTTATGGAAATAAAATTCAAACAGATTGAACTATTCAAGGGTAGGTGCTTCCTTTCATTATTATCCTGTACTAGTCGTGATGGTATTCTTTTTGAATTGTGTTGCCATTTTGCCGTAAAAGTCTCCATCTTCACTGAGCTCCAACCATTTGGTTTCTACCATTTTTGACATTTCTCACCGTCTATAATGACCTACGTGTATCTTCCTATATGCAAATATACCAAGATTTGGTCCTTCAGGGGGTAGAGCTGGTATAATATGAATCTATGATACCATTTCAATACCTATTAGGCTGTTCTAGACTTCCTCTTTGCATTTGCTGGTTAATAATTTTTATCTGTATGGTGTCAATCCATCTTTATGCTCTCACTGTTGATAATAAAAGATTTTCTGCAACTTTTTCCTTATTGCTGAATGTCAATTATTCACGTGGTCCCTTTTCTCTACCTTGACACCAAATTTTGTTGGTTTCCTGTGAGAGCTGCATGCTGCAGTTTTAATAAAACAAGCACTAAAACTCTTACTTGACCAAAAATTTTGTATTAGAAATTGTAGTTGTTAGAACATGTGATGGTGGGATATATTAATACATTCTACTAACTCTAGCAATGAGATCAATAGAGAAGCCAAAAAGATCGCATAAAATTTACTTCGTCGACATTGTGAAGATGTGGTTTTAGTTATTGACAGTGTTCCTAAGACCATTCATTTGAAGGAGAGTAATCCAATATAATAGTGGAGGTGATGAAGAAACATTACAACCACTCACGATTCTACCGTGGTTACCAGTCATGGGACCAGCCTTTTCCTTTGAAATGGTCCTTGTGAAAGTGATATAGGGACTATTGTCTCCACCGGTTCTGATTGAGTTCCTAAGTTTTGGTAGATGAGGATGTGCCAAGGCTCATTTCCTTACGTCTGTAGCTGCCTAACAGTTTGCCAGAATATGGCAGACGGGGGTGTGTGGGACTTATGGTTAAATTAAGATGTTGCAATGTCATGTGAAATAACTTATATTATGTAACGAGCCGAGGATTAGATGATATGGGAATGTATTAAGAAAAGTAAGTCAATTTTATTATTCAGTCGCATCTCGCCTTGTGTACCAAATATGCACTAAATAGTCTTGAAAATCAAGAAAGTTATGATCTTATTCATTATTCTAGTATATGATTTATGAAGAACAAAGGCGACCTAAGTAGGCAGTCGGTCTTTCTGGTTTGCAAGTAGAGAATAATATTCTGGAGAAGGGTAGGTGGATCCATGTGCATTGGCATATGGGTGGCCACTGCTGTCATTGCCTTCGAAAATTTAATATTTTTTCTCCTTAACATCCAAGATACTCTTTTCCAATAAAATGAAATTCCAATTCAGCCGCCGCTCCCGGCGGCCACGGCCCTCCCGCAGTTCGTGACTATTTAATTTGGGGGTTTTTTAACAATGATGGTTATTTCACCGTTCTACGTACGAAATTGTTAATTCACATATTTCACATGTTACCCAAAAAATAGGGAGTTGGAATTTGGAGTTATTGATGCAACAAAAATGCTAGAAGTGTACAGCATGACATTTGATGTGTTAAAAAATGATTGTAGGGAAAATTGTTATATTACCACGTTGTAAAGTGTAAAAAATGACGTACATGTAACATGATTGATTGTTACAAAGTTTAGGTGCCCAGATAATTGCTTTGCATTTCAGATTTTACATGAAATTTTTTTATGTGATAATTATACTTTTATCAAGTGTCAATCAAGTAATTATAGTTAATTTTTTTTTAAATCGAGTCAGTTTAATTTGATTTGAATCGAAAAATTATGCTTTGATTTCAATCGGGTAATTACATTTTAATTTGACTTCAATTAAACTAATGTTATTTAACATCGGTGGTGTTACAACACCCGTTTAAGTGATATTAGACTAATTAAATAGGTTTTCTATTCTACATTTAGTTGGATACATCATTCAATTAAGGTAACTTTGTTCAATTTAACTAATGAAGATCGATTACGTGACCATGAACAAAATGACAATCATAACACATGGTTGTTAATTGTAGGCATAAAATAAGTGAAGTTTTACTAATATCGATTTTCACCCGTTTAAATAATTTTAGATGAAGTTATGTGATTGAAAACAAATTAATATTTTAGTTACTTAATTGATACTAAAAAAATATAGTTACCACTAATGAAATCTTTGAGTTTAATGCTGGCAACTGACTTTTTGATACCTTTTTATGTCTAAATTAAATTCTTGGAATTCCAGAATACTCATTTAAAAATTTCTTTGATATGATTTTGTGTTGATGGTTTTTTTTAATAATATTACTCAATAATTTGACTTAGGCTCCCGTGATCTTACCCGCAAAAGTTGCTTAGTTTTTGTCACCCATGGTCCAATACAGTTGTCACACGTAGTGGGCATCAAATTTTGTAATACGATTAGGTAAGTTTCTGTCTGCAACCTGAAGTTGAATCTGGATAATTATATACCAGCACACGAAAGATTTGATATATGGAACAGTAATTAGGGTGTAATGTTACACAAACTTATAGTATTGTAGACGACTTCATTGCACCTATCATCACTTTGCAGTGCGTATTTCGTTAATTACAATACAAGAATTATTGTGGTTTGGATTATCTATTATTTTTCCATGAGTATGACATTTTCTTGTGGTTTGGTTGATGAAATGAAAAAAATAAAATAAATCCTTTAATTTTCCAGTTTTTCTGGTTCGTAATATGACATTAAGGTCACCTATACAAATCAAGAAAAATTCATGGTCTGAGATAACGTTTATTGAATTTCACAGACTAAAATGGACAAGGTACACTCTTTCAAGGTCGGAAATTAAACATTCCAAAATTTCAATGGATTCTTCAGGACATGCTAAGAAGTGCACTTGCATGTTCCTGAATTGTCTTCCAGGCCAAATTGACATGCCTGTTTTCTGTAAGGGTTGTCCCAACACAGAAACGGATCACATAAACACCTCCGATCACAGCATGAGTCATGTAGATCTTACCCGTCTCATTGATGGATTCTAGTAATTTGCAGTTGAATTCATTTGTTGCATCTTCCTTGGAGACAATGTGATTCTTCCCAATTTCAATAGGTGAAATTCTGAAACAGACTGTTGCAAAGTTTCTGGGGACTACAACTTCGAACCTCTTGTCCATGCCGATCAAGCCCTCGAAATTCTTGGCCATTTGGACGTGACTCCTCAAGAATTTTCTGAGGTTGGCCACACCGTAGCTCCGGAGAACCAGCCATAGTTTCAATGATCTGAATCGTCTGCTCAGCGTTATTTGCCAGTCTTTGTAATCCACAACCTGGTTTGAATCAGTGGCTTTGTTCCTCAGGTACTCGGGGTATGTTGAAAGGGCTTTAACGAGGGCGCTGGGGTTCTTCACCCAGAGACAGCAACAATCCAGGGTTGTCAAGAACCATTTGTGTGCATTGAAACTGAAAGAGTCTGCATTTTCAACGCCATCCAGAAAATGGCGATACTCCGGGCATATGCAGGCACTTCCGGCATAAGCAGCGTCAACATGGACCCACATCCCGTACTCCTTTGCAACTTCACATAATGGCCCGAGTGGATCAACAGCAGTTGACGATGTAGTTCCAATGGTGGGGCAGAGAAAGAGCGGAACCAACCCTGCTTCCACGTCTGATTCAATTGTTGCTCGGAGTGCCTCTGGGGTTAGCCCAAAAGCAGTAGCCTTTGTCGTTTGCACGGCTCGGAAGTTCTTTGGCTCGATACCGGCAATTTGAGCTGCCTTCTGTAATGCAGAGTGGGTTTGATCAGATCCGTACACTATAAGTTTGCCAATGTTCTCTCTGCCAATCTTGTTCAGCATCTGATCTCTTGCAGCCACAAGTGTGCACAAAATGGCTTCACAGGTAGTCCCCTGGAGCACACCCCCGCCTCCTCCAGAGAAGAGAAATGAACTGGGAAGCTTTAGCATTTTGCCAAGCCAATCCATGACTATACTCTCTAACTCAGTTGCAGCGGGCGATGACATCCAGTTAAATCCCACAACATTAAACCCAGTGCTAAGCATTTCACCAAGAAATCCAGCAATGCTTCCACTGGAAGGAAAATAAGCATAATAGTTTGGACTCTGCCAATGCGTTATCCCTGGAACAATATCCTTCTGCACATCTTGTAAAATTTCTTCTATGGCTTCCGGTTCATGCGGTGCAGATTCCGGCAACCTCTTCCTAAGATAGCCCGGCTCGACTTGGCTCCGAACCGGATACTTGTCGACGTTTTTGTAGTAATCAGCAAGGAAGTCTATGACCATATGGCCTTGCCTTCTGAATTCCTCAGGATCTAGAGGTTTAATGGTGGTGCCTGTGAATCCATTTTCTGGCTTTTGGTTTGGAAGGCTTCCCATTTGGACAGGGAAGATAAGGAAATTCAGGCAGGCCCTTAAGCTTCTAGTGAAAAGGAATTCACTTCTTAGCTCGAGAGTTTATCAGAGTATTGGTTTATGAATGACATACTTATTGATCTATATATACACACACACGTATCTTAGAGAAAGAGGGAGAGGAGGTAGCTGAGCATATTGAGTTTTTTATTTGAAGTGGGTTGTTGGCGAGCATTAATCACGTTCTATTTTAATTTTTATTTTATTTTATTTCAACTATTTTTGTTATTATTATTTGAATTTTTTATTAGTTATACGTGATGATAGTACCTATATGTGTGGAATTTGAAAAGTCGATGAACCCTACGGTACTCAAATGTAATCGGCAAGAAACGTCGGGGACCACAAATATGACAATTTGTACTGGTTGAGGAAATTTCCCAAGGACCTTAGTACTATGAGAAAATAGGAAGTAATTGTCTTTTCGAGTTTTTTCTAAGAGACTTTTTTAGTCAAACTCTTTAATTTTAAAATTGTTCCTCTTTTACAACATGAAAAATTCTCAAGTTTGCTTTATTTCTACTTTGTGCACGAAACTCGTACCCCCGTGCTAGTGCGGTCAATTGGTTAGTGTCGATTCAAGAAAGGTATCCGTTCATGTAGTCAATGGTGCTTGAAAATGTTAGAAATTGTAAAGATGAAGGACTCGATCAGTTGATTTTAGGTACGTACCGACATACTTTGCTATGTCAATGCATCTATTCTTAAAATAAATCGGTATTGTTTCATAAGAACGACGTTTATAAATTCCCTATACAACTCTTAACCTCTCTCTTAAAACTTTTTGTGTTTGAATTGGAGCCATTACTTCATAGTATATATTAACATTATTTATGAACACGCAATTATCTTTTTATTTACTTTTCGATAATAATGAATTGCTATAAATTTAAACTATTAAAAAAAGTGTTTTTTAATAGATGTCAATAAGTTCAAATAAGGTTCAAAAACGAGTGAAGCTACTTCAAAGCCCAATACAACAAACACGACATAGTTAGCCCACTTACAAATACAAACTTTTTGGGCTTAACTTGTTGCCCAGGCCTTAAAGACTTCTTTAGACACTTCAAAAGTGGAAAGTCCAAAAGTACCTATTTCTTCAATTGTTTTTGTCCAACAAAAGAATCCAAAAATACACTTTAATTCATCATGCAGAATCAGAGAGAAATGACTGTAGAATGTAAGTTGCGTTGGAAAATCATGAGGAACAAAGTCTCAAAATTCATACACAAATTAATGAAACAATAAATAAACAAAATGGAGAAGGTAGAAATCAAAATAAAACCACAAAGAATAGAATAAATTTCCAATTAAAGGCTTGAACATGTATATGATACATCGTCTCTCGTCCGTGAGATTGCTTATGGCATAATCCGACAAATAACTAATGAAGCCTTGAAGTTTGATCAACAAGCAAAGATGATGAACCTTCTAAGAACTAAAAACACTTTAAAGAATTTCTTAATGTTTGGATGATTTGGAGTTGTTTGTAATTGACCATTACTCTACATATCTGTGATGCTGCTATGGTGCATAAGAGAAAGCAGTTTTGTTGGTTTACAACTCCTTTTGATCAAGTATAATTGCATTCATTCAACTAAAGACTTCCACTTTTACATTGTTAACAAATACACAAAAAACCTTGATGACAAGGCTTGAGAGAAAGAGAGAGACCTCAATCCATGAAACTTTGTTATGGTGGTTATGGCCAACCACAACAGATAAAAGGGGATGATGGAATTCGACCAGTTGCACGAATGTATTCTACCTGCGCAGCAGTTTTCTCCTCCTGGCGATTTTTTCTAGCCTCAGCAGCAGCCCGCAATTCCTCTGATTTATGCCTTGCCAATGCAATCTTCTCTACCATCTTCGCTTGAGCTTGTGCTCTCATTTGCTCAACTTTTGCCTGAAAACCACTTTCGTTTACATCCATAATGCCAAAATATCCTTTCTATTTGATTCAATTTCACCATAATACAACAACATAATATGATGATGCAGTTGTTTAGAAAAGCCATACCAGTACAAGGATTCGGCAGCAACTAAAATGCTTCAAGAAGTGGTGTGAATGTGATTATACCGTCTCAATCAAATATAAATCAGAGAATAAATGAGGAATTTATGTGGTTTGGCCTTTCACCTACATCCACGGATATTCACAAAATACTGAAGAGTACAAAGTACTCAACCTCAAATTTGAACATGCCAAAACTTTATACTAGGTTCTGGACCTCCTAAAAGAAGAGAGCGAGTTGGCTAAGGAAAATTTATAATTTTTTTTTTTTTTTTTTTTTTTTGAAGAATTTTAATTACTATGACGTGTAGTATATTTTGAATCATAGAGGAGATGAGGAGAAGCTAAGATACCTCTACTTTCCTCATCTCTGCTTCAAGCTTTGCTTTCTGTTGACTTTCCCATGCTTGGATTTTTATTTCATCTCGTCTAAACCTGACAATGTGACTCAATTTCAGTCAATAAGTTGCATGCATTGAAAAAAATATGAGCTCAAAGGATGTTCATAAACTTCAGTCAGTATTTAGGAGGAACCTGACAGAATGTTTGGACTTTTCAGCTTCTTCCCATGCGGCTGCTCGTTTTGAATACTCTATTCTTCGAACATCATCAACCTCCACAGTTTCATTTCCAGAGATACTTTTCTCTTTCTCGTCCTTACTTGCCCAAGCAGCAATATTCATTTTACCAAGTTGGACACCTAGGGCTACAATCTCTCTTCTCGTCTTGTGCTTTTGGTCTTGTTCGGATGGCTCTTTTTTCCCATTTGCAGTTAAATATTGTGATGCATTGCCAAAAGAGTGCTCTGCTGGTGTGGGTGCTCGCTCTCCTCTTCGAGGAGTAGATGGTATAGAAGAAATTGGGCTGCGGAGTGGGGTTGATGCACCAACTGGAGTAGCAGTTCTTGAAGGTTCTTGACTCGGAATAGGAGTCATTTCTGTTCCCATGTCTCTCATTGAAACTGCCCTTATGGAAGGAATGCCTGCATAATTCAGGGCTAAAAATCATAATTCAATGTTTTTTCTTTTCTTTCAAGGCTAAAAATTGAGTTCTTGAGCCTAAAGATGTAGGAAAATGTGAACATGGTGGAACTTATAATCTAATTCAGGTATCATTACGACATTTAATCACCTGTGGCATCTTCAATTGTGCTCTTTGTACAAGACGATCCTCTAATGTGCACCTCTGTCAAATCCTTGCTTTCAGGGCACAAATCAATTAATGCATTCATTCCATTTGCTGAATCTGAAGTGGGTTGAGCTCCACGGTACTCAAAACCAAAATTACCCAAACCTGTCCCTGACGCAGGCTGACTAAATTCTACCCTCTTAACTGATGATTTATTATATTCAAAACTAGTAGACTCTGGAGCAACTCGAACCGAATTCACAGCTGTCACCCAGTTCGGTTGATTTTGCAGATTTATATTTGTCTTCTTTGAAGAATCAGATTGCTTGTTTTGCTTATTCATAATCCACTTCTCCGCATCATTCCATTTGGAAGGCACAGGTCCCAAAAATGACCGTGCCATGGACTGGTGTTGAGTTCTCTCCCCTTTGTGAAATTCAAAGCTTGAAGTACTATCATAATCAAGATTTTCATCTTCATATGTTCTTACAGGGTGTACTGAACTCGAATTACTGCCATCAGTCCTTGGGACGAGCTGCATTTTGGCACGAGTAGGATTCCCATTTTCCCTCAGGGTAAGCTCCTTCTGCTGGGAGGAATTGCAATCACCTTGGCCAGCATCCAACACCAAATTACCGTACTTAGCTGGTTGAACTTCTAAACTGCAAGCTGCAATAACGGGAGGCAGAGGATGGGGGGATCACAGGATCAGTGATGAAGTTTATGTAACATATATTTAAGTATCAAAATAACTAAATATTCAGTCTTGCAAAAACAAGGTATTTCCCCAGGAAAAACTTAAAAGATCCATATCACTACAAGGATAACTAGAGTTCAGCAAATAAAGCAATTTCCTCTTAGAATTTATTCTTAAAACATGAACAATCACTTCCAACTGCCAATTAAAAAAGTTCGGGCATTTCCGTTAGGCAGGATTCAACACCCTGTGTACCTTGGGCATAAGCCACAGCTTGAGCCTTGAGGTGGTTCTTCAGTAGTTAAAAAATAATAATAAAAAAAGAAAATCAAGATAAAGATTTGAAGCAAAAAATCGATATGGGTCAAATTTTTCATACCCTCCTCATTAAAATCTCCACTTTGGATTGCCAAAAGGCTGTTCTTCACTAACTTGGAATCCTCAAGCCTGGCAGGAGATGTTCTTGAAGAGCCACAGTTTGATTCCTCCTTTTTCTTCTGATGGTGAGGCCTCAATAGTTTCATCCTCAATTTACTTGGAGATATTATACCAGTCTACATTAAACAATTTGAAAAAATAAGCATCTTTTGCTCAAATTACATAATTCTAAGTACATCCACATAGGAAGATTTCAAAAAAAAAAAAAATCCAATATTTCGAAACAATCGTGGAATAGAAACAATCCCGCGTGTCTTTGAAGTCCCATTTGAAAATCTTGGTATAATTTCCGGTGAGTAAAATGTGCAAAATGCATCAAAACAAGCGTATTACAAGAATTTATTTTGTAAAACCCAAGCAAGGTAAAAGAACAACTTCAGAAAATGGAATGCACAGATGCATGTCGGTGTTTGTGTATTGGGAGCACAGAAGAACCCATACCTGAACCGTGTGTATCCTCTCGTACTCCATAAGATCCTTCACCTTCACACACACACACACACACAGACTCTCTCTCTCTCTCACACACACAACCCACACGCACTTTAACAGAGACCGAGAGAGAGAGTTTTGTTAAGAAGAAGCCAGAGCTCTTTATTAAAGGAAGCCACAGACTATCGTCACTATCCTGAGCTGATGCCAGAGAAAGTACTGGAGTAACGTATAAGAACGTGGGAGGTGAGCGATCTTTTACCGATTTGTTGACCCTTCTACTCGCCGATTTTTGGAATGAATTATTTTCAGGTTTTACATCCTTTTCTTTTTCATTATTTCATTATTTTGCTCTTTGAGCATGTTTGAGCCCCATTTATTTCTTTATATTTGTAGTGTGTTTCACATTTTAATCTTCACTTTGCCTAAAAATAGTCAAGTTTATAGTAATCATACTAAGAGCCCGTTTGGTAAATATTCTAATTTTCTACAGTAAATCAATTCTCATTTTCAACCACACATTCTTCAATAAAATAATATTTTTCATCACATCAATACTTTTTTCTTCTTTTTCAACCACACATTTCCCATCATATCATATTCAAAAATCAATT
>CAIGRT010001976.1:0-14058 GCA_903798405.1 Fraxinus platypoda
AAAACAAAGACATCCAAAAATCCTAAGATGAGAATATGTAGGTGCTCTTTTGAACAGAATTTCAAATGGCGATCTGTTTTGCAATAATGGCGTAGGAACTCTGTTTATCAGATATATGGCTGTGAGAATGAAATCATTACAGTAAAGCAGTGGCAATCCTGATTGATATTTCAAGGCTCGTGCAACATTCAATAAGTGTTGATGTTTTCGTTCAACTATCCCGTTTTGTTGAGGAGTCTCAACACAACTTTTGTGGTGGATAATTCCTTTTTGATTGTAAAATTCAGTTAGCTTAAACTCAGGTCCATTGTCACTTCTCAACGTTTTAATTGTAGTTTGAAACTGATTTTCCACCATTTGAATAAAAGCTTTAATTGAATGACAAACATCAGATTTTCTTTTAAGTAAATATACCCACGTAGCTCTTGAAAAATCATCTACCACTGAAAGGAAATACTTAGATCCATCGTGAGCAGCTGTGGGGCATGGACCCCAGATATCACAATGAATCTCATCAAAAATCTGTTTAGTTTTATGTAAACTGATGGGAAAAGGACTCTTGTGTTGCTTTGCCAATGGACAAACAATACAAGGGGGTTTATTATCATTCTTGAAATGGGAAATAACAGAAGCATCAGTGATAAACTTCATTCTGGAATCAGATAGATGTCCTAGTCGATAGTGCCATAAGTGTGACTGAATATCATGAGCATCAGATTTAGTAACAGAAGTAGCTGTAAAATGTTGTTTAAGATCAAGGGTTGGAAGGTTGGTTACTAAGGCTGTGGGTGAGACTTTGTTCAACATGAGTCGATATAATCCATTCCAGGCTTCACCCTTCCCAATCGTCCTCCAAGACAAAAGGTCCTGTACAAAGCAAGCATTAGACATAAATATCAGGTAACAAGGGATTTGTTGGGTTAACCTTTTGACAGATAACAGGTTAAAGTGAAAATTAGGAACAAATAATACATCCCTAAGAAGTATTGAATCTGTCACTTGGACTTCTCCAGCGTATGTAGCTGGAACCACTTCCCCAGTGGGCAATTTAACTGAGATAGTGGCTCTTGCTTTTGTGGAGGTAAAAAGGGTGGCATCACAGATCATATGATCTGTTGCGCCAGTATCTATAATCCATGGAATACCAGTAGAGGCAAATGAACAAGTGACATTACCAGATAAGTCAGTTTGTGGATTGGCTTTTGAGTGATGATTGATGGTTTTCACGTGATTGACAGAGTGGTTGGTCAGTGGATTCTCCTTAGATCGAAGCAAAGCAATGAACTCTTGATATTCTTCCTTAGTTAAAGAAACTGGTATCTCATTGTCTTCCTCCATCACACTTGACTGATTTGCAAAACTCCCATGGCCTTTGTATAATTTATGATTTGGGGGATAGCCATGTATTTTGAAGCATTTCTCCATAGTATGTCCTATCATATTGCAATGTGTGCAGACGGGAGGCTCAGTGTTTCCCACTTTAAAACATTTATCCAGGTTATGACCTGGGATTTTACAATGTGTACAATATGCCCTGTCCTTTTTGCCAGTGAAGTTCTGTCTTCCATAGTTGGTGGCTCTGTTATCTCCATAACCTTTTCTGGTTGCCATTGCGATTGATTCATTGTTCACGGCAGTAGTGGTGACTTGTTTTTGTCTTTCCTGTTGCTGTATGTAGGAGAACACCTTGTTCACAGGTGGAAGGGGGTCAAGCATCATTACTTGAGCCCTTGTATTATCATAGGCCTCATTTAGCCCCATTAGAAACTTAATCATACAATCACGCTGGTGTCTGTCCACCAAAACTTTCAATTGCCCACAACTGCACTCAGGAATGGGATCATAGACTGAAAGTTCATCCCAAATAGTTTTCAATTTACCATAATAAATACTCACAGGATCTCCTTCTTGTTCCAGATCAGCCAAGGCCTTCTTTAATTCATATATTCGAGGTCCATTTTGTTGAGTAAACCGATCTTTAAGTTCTGACCAAACTTCACTTGCTTCATCTATGAAAGCAACGCTGGATCTGAGGGAGGGAGACCTGGCATTTTGGATCTATGATACTACCATGTCATTACATCTCTCCCAAAGGATGTGCTGCTTGGTTCAGGTTAAGACAATGTTCCAATGAGAAAACCAAGCTTGTTCTTAGCTCTGATGGCTCGCCGGATTGCCCTCGACCAGGTAGGATAATTTTCTGTAGTCAATAATTCTGTCATCAGAACAGCTCCTGGGTTGTCTGAGTTCTCCAACCTGAAATGATCGGAAAGGTCAGGAGTCTGGGCAGTGGTAGAGTTTTCATTGGTGGCAGAATTCATTTCAGCAATAGTTGTCATTGCTCTGATACCATGTAAGATTTTGGATATAAAAAAGGAACAATATGATCGAAGATGAACTGATGAAATGATGTTGAATCAGTAATATTCACTTTGCATCACATTATCATTGCTAGTACAAATATATAGGTAGAGGAAAAAGGATAAAAGAGTAAAAAGACTACCTAACAAACTCATAACAAATGGAATCTAATTGCACCTAACCATGTGCAAGCAAACAAGAAAAGGATGGGCTGATAAGCTAACTTCCTTATGAAATATTCCTAATATCAGCTGATATGCTTATTCAATTATACATCATATCAGGTAAGTAGATAAGCTATTTACATAATAAGTTCCAACAAAGACCACGAATAGGGGACACAGAATGGGTTACGGCCACGGGTTGTGGTCGTGAACATTAATTTATTTATTTTTTACATGAAAATGTGGATGAAGATACCTAACTCACTATTAGCACACAAAAATAATTAATTTACTTAACCTATTATCTAGAAAGCATAATAAATAAAACGGAAGAAAATTGAGTTATCTCCCAATAAGCGCTAGTTTATAATCATCAACTTGACTTTGCTAATCTATATCATGGAATTCTGAAGAAAGTTTTTGATACCTTGCTTAGTTTGCTTCTTTTGACGTTTCTCAACTTTTTGTTGATTATCTAAATCTTAACATTGCCTCTTTCAATGTGATATATCTTGCATATTTATCCTATTCATGTAGACTTCTACCTCTTTCTCGAATTTAATCACTAAATCCATTATTTGACAATCAATGAAGTCGAAAGAATGTGTATTAATTCGTTCTTCATTAATTGTTACTTCTTCGCTTGGTTCTTTTGTAATTAACTTGTTATCCTATTTATGCTCTTCTTCAATAATTGGTATCGCATGCAATAATCGGTTCACAGTCTAAATTCACTAGCAACGATAAATCTTTCCTTCCAACGTTTTCAATTGGATTATTTCTCCACCTTTTAAATTCACTCCAGAATACGACATCACACACACGCATCTAGTTTTCATCCAACTTAAAAAGTTCGTTATAATATTTTGCAAGTACCTCCTCGTTCAACATGAAAAGACCAACTCCCTTAAGCATGATGTCTCCATTTCCATCTGCATGTACACACTCTCGCCCACATGCATGTAGCCTTCATCTGATTAGTTCATTTTTTTTTTATGTTTTGACATCTTAAATATTATTTAAAAGGTAGAAGCTTGAACCTCAAAAGGTCAATGCATGTATACAAGCAGTATTCAGTATAATGCATCCCATATCATAACTCACAATGTATATCTTCTGCAAACATGCAATTATCATCCATGTGGGATTAATTATTGCAAAAGTTTTACTCCGTTGTAGCATCATAATCCTACAATACTACAAAATAGTACCTAGAAGAATACCAAACACAAGAGAGATAAGAATGAATGGACAAAATTAACGAATGAACCTTAAATTGAATTCTATTATCTCGTAATCAAATTCCAATGTAAATAACAAAAGAGATGATTTTATTTATCTAAATTATCTACTAATTAACTAAGATGAGTATAAACTAAAATATGAGATGTATGTGCTGCAAATCTCCACCTGTTACATCATATTTCCAATTCTCAACTATGTAATTTAGTTTCATTCTTGAATAATCGATAATCCTATTATATTCAACTTTCTTTTTCAAGATAAATTATTTATATTCTAAACACACTCGATCATATTCGTAGTCCGAATTCAAATTAGTTGAACGTATTCAATTACACGATTATTTAAGTGATAAGCATTCAATAATACGATTATCGAGGTGATTGCACACGCGATATATGTTATTCCTAATATCTATTGCACGTGTTAATCATGCACTATTCTACTTAATTCTAAACTTTCTAGCATTACGATCAAGCAACAAATTATCTAATTTGCGATCAAGCAATTAGATAATGCAACGAGCTTGCATAATTAAACAATAAACACAAGATTTTCTAAATTACTTATCTTTGAATTAAAAATAAATAAATAAAGAGTTTATATTCATCCAACACAAAGGAATCTAGATTAATATTTTTCTAAAGATAAAATAACAAGAAGTATTGTAAAGCATCAACTGAAATTTATGAATACAAGATAAAGATATCACGGTCTAATTTTTGCTCTTGATTATCAACTACAAGCTTTGATTCTTTAAGTTCTTTATGTTTTCTTGATTCAATCCACATGCTAAATTTGTTCTCTTCTCCAACTAACGATGAATTATCCCCCCCCCCCTCCCAATTTAATGATTTTATAATATGGAAGTAATTTTAGTGGTGGAAGAGAGAAATCTTTCAATGGCTTCCCATGTATTGTTTATAGAAGGTGAAATTAGGTCAAGAAATACGTCCAAATTGGATTTCAAAAGAGTTCCAATCAAATAAGAAAAGTTGCATTCACTTCATGCATGGTTATGTCTATGCTCAACCGTAAGTATTTTTATCGTATCTTTCACTTCTGATATTGCGGCAATTCAAAGTGCACTAGAAACCTAACTTAAAGGGCTAGAATTGTTGTAGAAATAGTATGTTTCCAACTCAGACATTTACTATGTCAAAAATGGATCTCAATCTTCGGATAAAATGTTTTAACATAACTTGTGCAGTTAGAAATTGATTTCTGAAAATACTTTAATATATTTTACTCATTTGACTTCTTATATTGCATTCAGCTGGTCATATCTGATTTTCATTCTCTGTTTGTTCTATGAATTAACTATTTAATATTTGCATTTTGATCTCCAAACTTTGGATTTATTCCATTTTAGCATTTTCGTTCATTTCATCCAATTTCACTTCAATCACAGAATTTTAACTAACAAACGATAAATACACGAGATTAGTCTATATTTTATAAACAAAAATCCAAATTTAATGGCCTAGATAAGTGTATTACATTTATCATCGGTGAATGAGAAATTTAATCAATTTAAGCAACTTAAATACGTGAAACTATTGGAAAATTTAGTAGAATATTTTAGAATATGTTCAACTAACAAGGTGTGTATTTTCATATGAAAGATCATTGACTTTTAAAACTCCTATTTTTCAATGAAGATTGTTGACCTCATATTTTGTACCTCAAACGTGGCCAACAGATCTCAAAGCCTCTCATATCCACGCAAGCATAAACTTACATACTTAAACAATTCGTTAACCATATGTGGCTTCCTCCAGTGGTGGTGGATTCGGCCACGCATATTCCGACAGTCAAGTCATTTAAAATGATGAGTATATGAGTGTGGGAGAACTTTAAATGTGAACCTCCAATGTAAAAGGGAGGTCGGCTTTGGGAAATGATAGATTAAACAGTGATAGAGCTAAGTTATAACTTGAAGTCTATATTTGCATTACCTTTTGAATGACATTAAGTGTGAGCTTTTATAGTAAAAGATGATGAGTAATAGTCATTAGATGAAGGGACACGTGAACTCATCCTAACGGCTAGAGCCTCTTGTCATAGCAATCAATCAATCATGAGCATTGAATTCTAATACCATTTTATTATCCATAATACCTAGTTTGCCACTTTAGACTCGACATGATTGGCTGGAAAGGGTAGTGGGAACAATGGATTGTCACATCAATTACATACCACGGATTGCCTAAAAAAAATTTTGTGCTAAGCTCCTTTAGCAGCTTTTCTCGTGATTCAAGTTCGATTCTTTCCATAGAGGTCAACACAATCCAATGGGTTCAACATATGCACATTTTCTTGGCCACAAGGTTCGGTCAAACTACTTTGAGGTAAGTTGACATGAAGTGTGGGGCCCCAGGTTGCTTTCCATGTAGGATTTCTGGAGCCTTATAATATGAGGCGTAACAATAGTCCCCGAAGTCCATGTATGATTATTCATATAATGCGTGGACTTTTAAGTACATGACTTCTTATTTTTGTGCATTTTCGTGAAAAAAGAAGTAGCATAACTCAAGGCGAGGCGCTTGCTAAGAAGGTGAGTCATTGATGTAGTTGAAGCAAATAGGACGCGTGCTGCAACAATTTGAAAACATATCATGGTTCCAAGGCATGATGCGGAGCAGTTTGGGGTTTTTAATACACGTATTTCTTGCTCATTTATTGCACCATGATGATGGTCTGTTACAACTGGTAGAGGTCACGCTATCCTTGAGCACTGCTAAGCACGGAATGATCTGAGTCATTGATTCAAATTTCAGTAGGCATCTTTTTGTTTTAACGTGCCGGATGGGAATGTATGTGTATGCCTTGGATTTCATTGAAGCTTATCCCACGGTGGAATTTCATTTTTGTTTCCTATAAAAGGAAGAAGTTAGCCATTTCTCACACTTTTACTTTGCGAAAAATCCTCAAACACCTAAAAGATCATTTGCAATTTCCAACCACCCTTAAAGCTTTTTCAGCGCCACTTGTATTCAGACCTCATATTGTGCATGTTTGTGATTTGCGTAAGTAACAAACCCTTATATTTATCCTGTTTCTTGCCTAAAAATAAACTGTCCAATGGCTTCTTCATCGAAACCGAATACCAAATTAGAGTCTTCTGACAAAGTTAATATGGAGATCATTTGAGCCAAAACTGACTTGCCTCCATTGATCTCTACTAAAAGGATAATGGACACAACGGGGGCCTGCATAATACGTGGATGATGCAAGAGGATCCCATAAATTACAGTGTAGGATGGGGGCCTCATTGTGGTTGACTTGCATAGAGGAGGGTGAACTAAAGACTTTTAGGGAGCGCTATAAGATCCCCAAACACCATTGAGATGTTTGTCCCGAGATCTAATGAGCGAGCATGTTTTCCTAAGAAGGGGTGTGTTGCCATGAGTGAGGTGATTCTAAGTGCTGGGATAAAGTTGCCTCTACACCCTTTCTCCAGATATATACTTAGGCAATATAACCTAGCCCCTACCTTGCTTATGCCTAACACATGGAACCAATAGGCAGGGGTTTTTATTTTTTGGAAGGAGGTCACTCTTGGTGAGGATGTGTATTCTCATGTTTTCTAGAGCCTCTTCCAACCCTAATGGATAAAGATGATTGTAAAGAAAGGTATTATATGAACCCTTGAGGTCCACATTCGCCCTTCATTTTGGGCATTCCGACCTCAATAAAGAACTGAAAGTCATTTTGCTTTTAGGTGAGGGGTCACTGGTAGATAGTGGAGGATGATACGGTCCCAAAAATAACAGTGCTGACTCAGTACCACGAGTATAGTGAGTTTTTGTTTGCTAAGAGTATGTTTATTGCCGTATTTTGGCGAGCTATATTATTGACTTGTCTTTTATATAGCTGCAATCAACCGTTTCGAGCTCAAGCCATCTAGGTGGGCTATTGTCAAAAGGCCTCAGGGAAAGAGGCCTCAGAAGAGGTGGCTGACAATAACGTAGAATGACAAACCTCCATCTCTTCTTAAGTGCTAACTATTATTGATGAGTCTGTGAAGAAGCCCATTGTGGAGGACCCCATATCTGCTATAAAAATAGTTACTGTTAAAGATCGGGGCGAGAAAAGAGGTCAACAAATGGGCCCCTTCCGAGGGAAAAGATCAAATTTTTTTGGGAAGGAGATCAAGTGAGATTGCTCCATCCGTTATAGAGATGCTTCCCGCCGAGGTCCAGGTGGCTACGAAAATTTATCACAAGTATTAGGCTGACAAATATTCTTCATACGTCGAGACCTGTGACTCGGTGGATATGATAGAAGCTAGCCTCACCCTATAGGCTCGATCACAAGGCTTCTTTCTAAATGCCCAAAAGAACATGAGGAGACTACAGAGGCTTAATAAAGATTTTTTTCAAAAGGCTATTGATGCAAAGGCTAAGTTGAAGAAGGTAAAGGCTGAAGCGTCTACTGTCAGTGAAGCTATTGAGGCCTTCAAGGTGCAGCAAGCTAAGGTAAAGCCGAGGGTAGATGCACTTTCAAAGGAAAACGAGAAGTTGAAGAAGGAGGTCCACATTTGCAAACCTAAAGTAAACGATTTGACAGAGCGAGTCGCATCAGATGGGTGCATAGGAATCTGATTATAGCCTGAATAAACATTCATGAAGCTCAATAGTTCATGCCCTGTTGTAGAGTCCACAAGTGGATCTATCCTTGAAAGTGGGAAACTGTCTTTGGGGTAAGCTTAGTTAAGGTTGGAAAAGTCTACGCATGTCCTCAATTTGTTGTTATGCTTTTATACCAGGACCAGATTGGAAATCCACTTTAAATAGATAACCTCTCTAATGAACCCATTAGATACCAATTTTTTCACATCTTCTTTCAGAACCCCGTATCTTTCTTGGTTAATGGCCCTTCTTTTTTACCTGTGAAGAGTGAAATTTAGATCAATATTAAGGTGGTGACAACTAATATTGGGGTCGATGCCTACCATGTCCTCATGTCTTGAAGTGAATATATATAGGTTTTTTAGTAAGAAGCTCGAACCTTTCTTTGTCTTCTAAATTTAACTCTTTTCATACTGGAGCATCTTCGTAAGATCTTGTAGGTCTACTGGGAAAAGCTCCAATTTTCAACCGGAGCAACTTGAGAATTGGAATCTATGATTCGAGGGTCCAACCTCTTATCACCAATACGTCGCAATGAGGGTGAATGTTATAGGTGGCATATTTTCGGTTTCATGGTACATGTTGTTAACTATGTAGCTCAACATGGGAGAATCCTTGACCATGTCCCAGTCACGCTTGTGTCTAAGAGAGTGATTCCTTAGATATTGCCTCATCTCTTCTCGTAGAGGCTGTTGATCATATCTGGAGGAGAGCGTATTTTGTTACGTATGGCATGTATCCCTTCTTCCTGAGTAAGTTTCAGTTGGGCTCGAGCTTCGTGGCATGGACATGTAGTCATGAGTACCATGATTATAGGTTCAGTGATAGTGCAATAAGGCATGTCTCTAGGGTCATTGCTTCTACCTTTACCTTTGCCTTTTGCGCGATTCGAGGGCCTCGGAGCATCGGGTCCAACTTCTTCATATGCTAAAGAGGGTACTGCATTTAAAGTGGTGGGAGATAATGCCTGACCTGAAGTAAGGGCAATTGTATGTTTGGCTTGGGTCCAATGTTGGTCTACCAAATGTGAGATAGGTCCCTTCCTTTGCCTTGGAAGTGGTGGGAGTCCCATTGAAGTTCGGTTGCGATGGTCTATAACTCCTCATTGACAATCTCGCTTCTTATTATTTCCACTAAGGCATCGTAAGAAGTGGGATTCTTATTTTGCACATCCCTCCAGAAGAGGATATTCATGTTGAGGCCCCTTCTCTGGGCTGAAAGAGTCTCTCTATCAATGACCTATTCGCAGTAAGTCATCTCATTAGTGAATCGTGCTAAATATCTTTTCAAAATTGCACTTGTTGTTACCTCATGTCCTGCAACCTTTGGATGGGGACCTCTTCTTCTTTGCTAGACAGATATTGGTTTGAGAAAGCCTTCTTTAGATCTGACCAACTCCTTATACTTTCGGTCGGTATACGATTACACCATATCTCAACAATCACTGTAAAAGTAAGATGGAAAGCTCTACTTTTCAACTTCGGTAAAGCTCATCTTAGACTTATGTGGGTCTTGTAATTGTTAAGATGCTTCGCTAGGTCGCCTTTCCCTTTGTATTTAGGGATTTTTGGTGGCACAAAGTAGTTAAGAACATGGGCATTCCTCAACTATTGTGAAAATGAGAGACTTTCTTCATCATCGTCCAACTTAAAAGATCTGCATAGGCCATATGAATTTTCCTCATCAGCCTGGTACCAAGGCGGTTGTGGTGTACCGACTTCGTTTCTTAAATTAGTAGCATCCCTTCTTTTTTGCCTATTTATAGGTAGGGATGATCTATTGTGGCTCATAGGTTTGCCCATAACCTTGTTGTCTTTGCATAGGAGGTGGCTGCTGGGACCTAATTCTGAGCTCTGATGGACCTATTTTGTCGAAGACACTGGTAGACCTTTGAGGTTCGCACTCTTGTGCATATTCTAGGAGAAGTTTTCCTTTCTTTGTGATAAATTGTCAACGGGTCTACTCAAAGTGTAATTTGTTGACATGTCTATTTCCACCTCGCTTTCAGTAGGACTATGCTATCTTTTTTAACTTTAAGAGGAAGCCCCATGATTATGTTCTTCCTCATCTTACTAGAAAACACCCTGCTAAGGCGTTTAATATCCAGCTTGTCCTTGCATTTGTATAAGTAAGTGTTGTATGGCAGCATTTTGTTAGGCTATGTTTCTCATATTTGCAGCCATCTCCTTTACCTCTCTTGCTAGACACGAAGTTGTGCTACCCCCTCATTGATGATGGTGGTGAGGTCAATAAACATTAACGTTTATCTGGATAACTTCTTCTTCTTCTGAAGCTTCCTATTTTTTATTCTTGGCATATGAGCCGTAGTGGCTAGAATTCATGATGCAACAGGAAATGGTACACCAGACAGAGCTCCAAATGATTCTCCTTTTAGTATTTTTTTCGCTCGTTCTTTCTTTAAGAATGAGAACCTTTTTTCAAGGCTGAACACTTGGACACTTTCTAATGGCTTCTACCACAAGAAAATTTGTGGTTATAATGTGGTTTCCCACAAAAGGCGCCAATGTATTCACCTCAAATTTTGTACCTCAACGTGACCAACAGATCCCAAGGCCTCTCACGTCTACGCAAGCCTGATTCTTGCACACTTGAAAAAATCGTTAGCCACACACGGCTTCCTCCAGTAGTGGTGGAATGGGCTGCGCGAACTCCGATGGTCAAGTCACTTGAGATGATCAATATATTAGTGTGGAAAGGCTCTAAACGTGAGCCTCCAATGTAAAAAAAGGGGTCAGGTTTGGGAAATGATAGATAAACGGTGATAGAGCTAAGTTATAGCTTGAAAGTCTATACCTGCATTACCTTTTGAATGACACTAAGTGTGAGTTTTTATAGTAGAAGAGGATGAGTAAGAGTTGCTAGATGAAAAGACACGTGGCCTCATCATAATAGATGGGGCCTTTTGTCATAGCCATCAGTCAATTATGAGCACTGAATACTAATACCATTTTATTATTCAAAATGCCTAGCTTGCAGCTTTAGACTTGACCTGATTAGCTGGAACGTGAGGCGGCAGCAGCAGTGGATTGTCACATCAATCACATGCTATGGATTGCCTTAAAATATTTTCTGTTGAGCTCCTTTGGCGGCTTTCCTCGGGAAATAAGTTCGGTTCTTTCCATGGAGGTCGACACGATCCAATGGGTTCGACATCCGCACATTGGCTCGGCCTATTTACGGGGTTCATTCAAACTGCCTTGTGGCAATTCCACGTAGAGTGTGGCACCCCAAGTTTGTTTACCATGTAGCCTTATGATGTGAGGCGTAACAAAGACTATGACTTTTGAAATTGTTTTTCAATATGTATGTCTTTTCATATAGAGACAAATTTTAATAGTTGTCTTTTTTTAAGGGCGGTGTCTTTTGAGATACTATTTTCTAACAATTTCATACAGACCCCAATGTATGAAATTTTATTTCATTATTTCAATTCATCATTGTATTATAATGTACATGCATATTCATTTCAAAATAATTTTGACATTTATTATGAGCCGTGTTTCAAAAAAAAAAGAGTTCAAAAATTAAGTAGGTTCGTTGGTCTACGTAAGTTGGAGTGCTCCTATGTATCATGAGAGATGAATGCTAGAAAATTGCAGTACACCTGCAAAGCATTATTGTTTCAAGGAGAGGGAGTCAAACTCTTACCGCAACCGAATTCATATTTATACATTTCTCGTTTCTACTTGAAATATTTTATTTCATTAAGTCGAAATTCTATCCAGTTTTGTGCACATAAAATGTTGGTTTTTCGCGGTCCATTTTCTATTAATAACTTTGGGAATCCGTTAAAGATTATGACCTGGATCAAATCAATTCTTTTTTGAATTTCTATACGTGCAATTCCCTCGATGCTAGAGGAATATAATATATGTACGTCAATTTTTCTCAACGTTCTTAAGACGGATCATGTACGTGCNCTATACGTGCAATTCCCTCGATGCTAGAGGAATATAATATATGTACGTCAATTTTTCTCAACGTTCTTAAGACGGATCATGTACGTGCTAATTTTTATTCTCTAGTTAAACGTGTGTTAAAAGAAATAAAATTTAGTGTTTAAATAATTTTCATATTATATACACATAATACGTATATTTGGGTTTCACCATTTATATATTGTATACATTACGTGCACGGTTATTTTAAGCAATTAATTTGCTTGCAATAGAAGTAAAATAATATATTATTACGATTAACATTCGGAGAACGCTTATTATATATGCATATTACATTCAGAATTTTGCATATATTTATTTTTCCTTAGTTGAACTTTCTTTGAAAAGTTATGTGAATTTGTTACAGATAAAATTTTACTTTTTGATCCATATGTGCAATTCTCTATAAGTTTATCATTCTTGTTGCATTCTGTACGACATTTAAATTTGAATAATTTTATTCGTAGTTGGTAACTATAGTAGTTGCCCTACATGAAATCTTCCTTGTGATTGTTTCAATATTAATATGAAAATCCATTTGATTATTTCTTTTTATAATTATTAAAATCATGACGCATAGGTCCTTAAATTTGCATCCAATTTTAAATTGCTATAATACGGTTTCAAAGATTTGACGAGGAGAGAATTTTCCTATTATATCTCCGAAACAGTGTGATCTCATTGGAAGTGTGTATATCTATTTGGTGTGATGCAATTGAAAATAACTTCTATTAGTTGTTTGAGTTGTGAACTGTCATGCTATTGTTTTAAACTAAAAGTTATGTCATCGTCACTGGCGGACGCATATTGGAGTTGGTGGATCACGTGACCCACAACTTCCAAAAAATTGAGTTTTTCTTCTTTTTTCTTCATGTTTTTTTTTCTCAATTTTCATGATCATTACAGGATGTCAAATGAATTCGAAATATTGTATTCTTAATACCATTTCGAAGTGTTCACAACCTAGTTTTTCACGTTGTTAACAGCACGTGAAATGATCAATTATAGCAAATGTTACAGCGCGCCAAAGTAGGCATTCTCAAACTAGTATTCCGAGAATTTCGATAACATGCTAATTTTAAAATTTTTCCAACGATCGTATGCTAGCAGAATCTATAAATAGCTTATGTCATCTCGAAACTCATTTCGAGAACTACATTATAGACATATCAAATAGTCCAAACGAATATCGAAAATAGTTAAATGTGCGTCAAACATGTGTCTTAAAAAGAAATGTCTACCTCGTATTTTCTTTAAAGAATTTCAATTATTTTATTAACGTTTATTATTTTTGTGCGAGAAATTCTCAATATAATTTACATCATTTAATTAGGAAATTTTACATGGGATATGACATCAAAAATTTTCCAATTGTTACAAGACTGCATGTTTTTCTCCTTTCAAATTGCAGTGGTATAATAATTTTGAAGGAGCAACTTGATTTTATATAACAGCAAAGATAGAACAAACAATCGACTTTGTAAAGCTAAAACCAACGCAATAATATATATTCACCAAGAATGCCAAATACAGATTTTCACCAAGTAAAATCTAATTCAATGAGGACTCAGAAACAATTCATTGTACTGTACAATCTAGAATCAGCCACAAAATACCCAAACCCTAAGACAATAATCCAAGAAGCTACTACAATGGACTCGATCGAACAAATCGATCTCCAACTAGAAAACTCCCCCT
>CAIGRT010002000.1:0-23976 GCA_903798405.1 Fraxinus platypoda
CGTTGCTGATCAATTTTTCCACTTCTTCCTTTAGGGCCTCGTAGCTTTTCACATTTAAGGTTCTCCGCTTCTGCCTGTGCGGGGTTGGCTTGTGTCGATCTATAAATTATGGCAACTGACCTTTGGATCTATTCCAATCATGTCCTTGTGTTTCCAAGCAAAGACGTCTGAGTTCTTGCGGAGAAAGTCTTTCAGTTATTTCTTCCTTCTTTCTTCCAATTCCTTTCCCACCTGCAGGACTTTGGAAGCATCTTGGTGGTCGACGGAGAAGCTTTCCAGTTCTTCCATTGGAGCAGCTTGTGATTCAGATTCGATAATACGAGGGTCTAGCTCATCCAAGGAAGCCTTTTCAGGCCAGCCCTTCACAAAAGCCTCTACCATCTCGACATCTTCTACTTCTTCAGGGGCTTCAGCCATCTCAACATCATGGAAGACCATGTCCACCCCTCGCGGATCAACCTTTCTCAAAGAATTAAGATAGCATTCTCTCGAGCCCATCTGATTACGTCAGACAGTGGCTATTCCTCGTTCAGTGGGGAATTTCATACATAGATGGTGAATGGAGGTGACTGCCCATAGCTCCTTCAGGGTGGGTCTTCCTAGTACTCTGTGGTATGCCGATTACGGTCGACTACCAAAAACTCCATGAAGTGGTGTACTATCAGGGGTGTGGTTCCCATTTCAATAGCTAGGGTGATTTTCCCCTTGGGATAATGTTATCTCCAGTGAACCCGTATAACGGGGACGTCATAGGGGTGAGTTCGTGGTCTACCGCCATTTTATCATAAGTAGAATCGAACAGAATATTGACCGAACTCCCATTATCCACCAACATGCGTTTCAATCCATTTCGAGCTACCGCAGCTCTTACTACTAACGCATCGCAGTGGGGATAGTGCACGCCCATCGCATATTCTTGAGTGAATGTAATGAGCTCTACGGATCTCATCCTCTGGGACTGGCAGACTATATATCTGGCCATAGGTGGATCCTTGACCTCTCTAGTATAGTTCTTTTGCGCATTCCTGGACTCACCTCCTATGTGTGGTCCCCTAATGATCACGTTAATCTTTAGAATGGGTTGGTCTTCGTTTGTGGTGACCAGGTCTCTTATAGGCCGCTGTCCACTTCGGGGCCTTTCTCTATCCTCATTCCTGTCATGTCGAGGCGAGTGTCGCCTCGTCTCTCCCCTCTTTGGTGAACTTTGCCTTTTATTTTCATCCTGACGGTGGTTCTTCCTTGTGGTGCGAGGGTTGCTTCTCGCGGATCTAACAGCTTCTCGACATTCACTTGTATCATGGCCACGAAAGCGGTGGAAAGTACAATAGGGTCTTGACTCTTCTTGAGGCCCTTTTCTTGGCCCTCCCCCTCTTCTTCTATTCCTAAAGGTGGAAGGTCTCCTAGGATTCCTGGCCGCACCACTGCCATTGGGTCCAATGCTTTCAAGGTAGCTGTGGCCAATGCTTGTCTGGAAGTAGGAGCTACCGCATGTCCGGCTTGAGTCCACTGTTGGGTGACGATTTGCGAGATGGGCCCCTTGTCGATCTGCCTCTGGGACGGAAGGAGTCCTTGTGCCGCCCTATTCCGATGATCAATCATTTCTTCATTGACAATCTAGACCTTCATCATCTCTACCAGTTCGTCGTAGGTAGATGGGTTTTTGCTTCGAACATCCCTCCAAAATAAGGTATTCATATTCAATCCTCTCTTTAAGGCAAAGAGGGCCTCTNTATTCCGATGATCAATCATTTCTTCATTGACAATCTCAACCTTCATCATCTCTACCAGTTCGTCGTAGGTAGATGGGTTTTTACTCCAAACATCTCTCCAAAATAAAGTATTCATATTCAGTCCCCCTTTTAGAACAGAGAGGGCTTCTTTGTCTGTGACTTGCTCACAATAGGTTATTTCATCGGTGAAAAGGTGAGGTAACTTTTCAAGGTTTCCCCCGCCGCTTGCCTCATGTCTTGGTAGCGCTGAATTGGCGCATTTCCCTCATTTCTTGACAAGTATTGGTTCAAGAATGCCTTCTTGAGGTCTGGCTAGCTCCTGATGCTTAGAGGTGCCAACCTACTATACCACAACTCGGTTATGCCACTAAGTGTTAAGTGGAAGACCCTGTATTTCAGAGCAGGCGAAGCCCATCGAAGGTTCATTTGCATTTTGTACTTGTTGATGTGCTTTTCTGGATCCCCCTTTCCCTCATACTTGGAAATTTTAGGAGGAACAAAGTTTCGAGGCATAGGGAAACTATGAAGCTCCCTAGAGAAAAGGAGGTTGTCATCATCATCGTCAAGCTCGTAGGACTGACACGACTCGTCAGAATCGTTCCCATCTGTTAAAGGACGAGGTGGTTGTTGGGAAGTTGACCTGAGTAAGTTCTCCTACTTTATTTCGCTTCAGTTCTTCGAACTGATTTTGGGTGATTTTGGTAGACCTGGAAGTCGCCCTGATTTTGTACTTGCATGAGGAGTTCTTGCATGGTTACGTTTTGGGCTGCGATATTTCTCATGTTAGTGGCCATACGAGCCACTTCGACAGTTAGTCGCGAAGCAGTCCTCCTGCCCCTGCAGTATCGATAATGGGGCCTTTGGCGCTTGACATAATTCTGAATGGTCTCTTCTTCAGAGATCTCTCTTGTTCTCCTTAGGTTCACTTCTTCGTCGCTTGAACTCATTAGCTCAGAGTTGTCAGTCTTCTTCCGAATGGTAAAGACAGCTTACATCTTGTTCTTTTTCAAGAACAAATCCCTTTTTCAAGGAGGGAATATCAACCAAATATTTCGATAAGATTTTTATTTCTTGGGGATACTCGTGGTTACAGTCGCATTTTCCACAGACGACGCCAATCTGTTGACCCCGAAAAATGGTCCCAACACTTGGCCAACAAAAATAAAACTCCACGTAAGCTCCCCCCTGCGCACGGTATCACACCGTTAGTCACTTGTTGCCTTTTTCGATGGGGGGTGGAAGGGGTTGTGAGCACTCCTACGGTCAAGTCAGTATTTCGTTCAACCGAAAGGTGGTGCCCGACGATAAAGTAATCACCGAGACGTGGTTGAGAATGTGTGCAAATATAGTGAAAGCTCCTTAGAGTAAAAGACTAGAATCCAAAGATTTTTTGTGGGAACCCCTTACTCTTACCAGTATGGGGGTATTTATACTATGAAAAGGAAGAGGTGGACCGTTGGATGAAGAGACACGTGGCTTCAGATCCCGTATGAGTCATCCTCTCATAGGAGTTAATCGTCAACTTATAGATTGGCGGGCATTAAATGGTTTCTTACATATCAGCTAAGTTGACCGTTTGTAACCTACCACATGTCCCATCAAGCAGTCGGGACTTGACTTTGGATAGATCTTCTCACAAAAGATCTCGGTAGAGGTGTGGCGAGGCGATTTTTGAGGTGTAACGATTGTGAGGTGCGGGCCTTTGCACCCACCGTGAATGGCGGATGAGTTCGGTTTTTCTACGAGGTGGGCAATAGTGTTTCAGTTCGGAGTTATGAAATCAGTTCGTCCGACACTGATTTAGTTCGTCTACCACGTGGCAACACCAGAATAGTTCGGCCACACGTGGCGGACGAGGTGGATGAATGAGGTGGAGGGCCTTAGAAGGCCCGTAACAAATAGTAACAGTATGGTGTGTTGCGAAGATGGATGAGGTGATTTTGTTCGTCAACATGACCTTGCTGTTGGAGATGTTGTCGTGTTTAAACACATTGGAGAAATGCATTTCAACGCTTTCGTTTCTGATTTTACTGCCTGTGAGAAAAAAAATCGATGATGGTTTAGCTGAAACAAACGAAGGATCTTGTGGATCATGTAATAATTTGGAAGCCAACAAGAATAAGTTTTGTTATTTATATTTATATATACACCTCTTTAAGAGCTTGCTTGGGAGTTTCGGGTATCAGTTTATCATGTTTTATTTGCAAAGGGTTCAATTTTGAGTAGTATATAATTAGTAGTGATTTTTAAAACAATTTAATCCATTCTTCAGAATTTATTATTCAATTATTTTAAAAAATAAAAAAAAAATACATATATGCTCATATATATAATATGGAAGTAGTATGAAGTAAATGCGTTTATCACTTACTGAAATTTTTAATTTATAATTTTTTATAGGAAATTTTTAGTCAATAAATGGTATTTAACTTGAGCAATTTTTTAACTTAAAAGTGAAATAATTATTTATATTTAAAATTTAGAAGTATAAGTTTATTAAGTTAATTTTATACTTATAAGTATTTTACCAGTGCAAAAAAAAATAAAATTAACAAGAATTTATTTTCTAAATCTCTCATAAACCATATCACCCAAAAAGGGTCTACACCAATTGGATAAAAACTCCCGAACAGGCCCTAAAATAAATTTGAAGAAAAATGCCTAAAGGGTGTTAGCAAATTAAACTGCATATTTACCATGATTTATTTGTATAAGAGCTCCTACTAATTATAGAAGTCTACTGATTTATTAATTCCTTATTTTTTATGAAAAACTGTAGCAAATGCAGGTGGTTCATATAATTCGTGTTTTATCATAACAATACAAGACCACAATTCACTTGCATCCAAAGCAAACTGTGTGGTGAGTTTTGCCTTTCAAATTCTTGCTCTTACTCTCGTTATTATAGATTAGTGTACTTGTAATGGGAGAAAAGAAAGCTAAGTTTTTTTGCATACAAACATGTTTGATAATATGAATTTCAGCATATCTCGGCGGAATTTCGGAAATCAAACGGAATTTTGGAAATCAAAACTTACCATTAGGTTCCTGTACATAGGCAGATTATGTTATTTTTTTTCAGAGCAGTAGAAGAAATACATTGTGACTGCCTATTGTTATAAAAATAATGTCAATAGTTTTCACTCATGTTTTTCTTTCAAGGTGAGGACATTGGTTTGTTGTGTGTAAAGAGGTTGTATTAGAAATACAAATGTAGCTGAATTGTTGTGTGTGTCTTTTTTGTGGGTAAATGAGTTGTATTGATAATACAAATATAGCTGAATTTTTGTGTGTATATATATTATTATTATTGGGAGGACAAATACAGGTGGGATACTTTATGTCAAAAGATTTTTAAATCACACACGCAATTGTTTTCAATTTTTCTACATGTAGGACCCATGAGTGTGTGTTGAAAAGTGGGATGCTTTAACTTAATGGAGACTTTTTCATTTTTTTGTCACTGTATTTGCACTTACCGTATTTGCTCTTATCAGTTTTGCACATAAGATACTGTATTTGCACCATAAATCATAATTTCACTTACCATATTTGAGCTCACCGTATTCATGTTTGTCGATTTTACACTAAACTACCGTAATTGCAGTATATACCGTATTTGATTTCACCGTATTTGCACTCATCGTATTTGCGTTTACTGGTTTTACACCTAACATACCGTATTTGCCCATAAAACCATATTTACACTTACCGTATTTGAGCTCACCTTATTCGTGCTTACCGATTTTGCACCAAACTACCATAACTGCAATATATAATGTATTTGATCTCACCCTATTTGCTTTCACCGTTGTGTACGATTATAGTTTATCGATTAAAAACGTATACTAATTTAACGAAAAATGAAATTAAATATACGTAAATATACTTACTGATTCAAAGTGATTGATATAAAATAAATATTTTCTTGTACATCGTTCGATAAATTTATGAGATTTTGAGGTTGAAGCAGATGAAAGATGAGAGCGTTTTTATCTGTGTAGGAATAGACATATAAGAAAAGTTAGCTGATTTTGAAATTTTTAAGTAGGAAGTGTTTTCAAATCACACACGTAATTATTTTCAATTTTTCTACATGTAGGCCCATTATGTGTTAGGAAGTGGGATGCTTTAGCTTAATGGAAACTTTTCCATTTTTTTGTCTTCGTATTTGCACTTACCATATTTACTCTTATCGGTTTTGCACCTAAGATATCATATTTGCACCATAAATTGTATTTCCACTTACCATATTTGAATTCACCGTATTCACGTTTGCCCATTTTACACTAAACTACCGTAATTGCAATATATACCGTATTTCCACTCATCGTATTTGTGTTTACCGATTTTGCACATAACATATCATATTTGCACCATAAAACCGTATTTACACTTATCGTATTTGAGCTAACCAAATTCACGCTTACCGATTTTGCACCAAACTACCGTAACTGCAATATATACTGTATTTGACATCGCCGTATTTGCTTTCACCGTTGTGTAAGATTATAATTTATCGAATAAAAACATATACTAATTTAACGGAAATGAAATTAAATGTACGTAAATATAATTGATTCGAATTGATTGATATAAAAAAATATTTTATTGTACATCGTTCGATAAATTTATGAGATTTTGAGGTTGAAACAGATGAAATGTGAGGATTTTTATCTGTGTATTCAAATAGATAAGAAAAGTTAACGAATTTTGAAATTTTAAGTGGGAAGTGTTTTCAAATAACACACGTAATTGTTTTCAATTTTTCTACATGTAGGGCCCACTGTGTGTGTTGGGAAGTGGGATGCTTTAGCTTAATGAATTTTTTTTCATTTTTTGTCACTGTATTTGCACTTAGCGTATTTGATTTTACCGGTGTTGCACTTAAGATACCGTATTTGCACCATAAATAGTATTTTCACTTACCATATTTAAGCTCACCGTATTCGCGCTTGCCGGTTTTACACTAAACTACCATAATTGCAGTATATACCGTATTTGACCTCACCGTATTTGCACTCATCGTATCAGTGATTACTTTATTTGCACCTAAGATATCGTATTTGCACCATAAAACCGTATTTACACTTACCGTATTCGAGCTCACCGATTTTGTACTAAACTATCATAATTGCAATAGATATTGTATTTGACCTCACCGTATTTGTACTCACCGTTGTGTAAGATAATAATTTATAAATTAAAAATGTATATTAATTTAACGAAAATGAAATTAAATATATGTAAATATACTTACCGATTCAAAGTGATTGATATAAAAAAATATTTTCTTGTACAGCGATCGTTTTCAGTCCATGTAGTGCACAGGTTGCACTATTTTGGAAGTGTTGTTAGTGTGTTCAATGTTATATAAATTTAGCAATTAAACAAGAAATTGATAAGTTATGAAGAAAACAAAGTTGTGTAATGTCGAGAAGTTTTTTCTAGTTGGTTCGTGTTTTGAATTTTGTAGTTCGTATGGTTGGAATGCTATATTATTGGCTAAATGCAATGAAATGAAGCTGTAAATAGAACATTTTTTTGTACATTACAATAAATAATAATATGAATATAATTACATCGTGCTTGTTTTATTTATCTATTAGAAAGTGTGTAGACTTGAAAGCTAAAGGAAGTGCAAAATTTAATAGAATGCTGAAGTGTTCTTTCACAAAAGTACAAAAGTTCATATATAGTGGCAGTAAATGTACAAGAAGGGTACAGTGACATATCACAATGTTCACATTCTAAAGGATAAAGAAGGAAAAAAAAAACCTCAAAGCAACCTCTTAACCTCTTAACTTCAAAAGTAGCAAGTTATTGTTAATTGGTAGAGTTCTAGTTGGGAATTCTTCATTAAGGACTACACGGGCAAGTGCGGTTGTTTTTCTTACTTGATTGCCAATTGATACAAAAGCAATGTAGATGATCTTCATTCATGATTTTTTTTTCAGGCTAGAGACATTGGTCTGGTCATCGGTTTCATAGCCTTTGTGAGCTTACTTTTTTGGCTTCTAGTCCGTTTCAATAATTTCATTTGATATTTGGAAGAGAGACCTTTTTCAAGGGCAGAGCGTGGATGGCCAAACGAACCCAAAATGGAAACCATTTTACCAGTAACAAAATAATTGTGCATAAAATAAAGATTGTACTATTGTATAAATAATAGTAAATACTAAAAGCAAGAAAGATAGATTATAGAAATAAATTCGAGCGATTTGGTAAAATTAAAATCTTGAATTTTGATCGAGAACAGAAAAAAGTGGTAGAATAGATGTACTTGTAGCCCACCAGTGGAAGAAGAAGGAGAAACCGATTTCAAGCCTGTGATTTTGTTTTTGGAAATCAATCAACACGGAGAAGTTGACAAAGGGAAAGTGAAGACGTACAAAGAATAAGGAGCACCTGATCGAAACCAAATCTCACGTGTGAAAGAACTCAATAATTGATAGGCTGACCATTATCTCCTTTTGTTCTTGAGGTTGAGATTGAGATTGAGATTGAGATTGAGAGGAGGTTGAATTATGCTCCACTGTAGAAGCAAATGTGATTTTTCAACAATTGTGGATGTGATTGTAGAAGAACTTGGCATTAACTTTCTTTCTTTGTAGTAATTAGTAAAGGATCATTCACTTGTTTTCGACATATGTGTAATCGATTTTGGAGCTCTAACTCTTGCACCATTCATCATCTCCTCCACCACCATTACCATTACTATATGCTCGCATAGCATCAAAATTCAAATAAAATATCAAACCTTTCAAACTTTTTCACTTAGCCTTATGTTATTTGTCCCTCCTTCGTAATAAAATTAAATAATTGAATAATTGAATCTCTGTGGACAAAGCAATTCTTATAATGATTCAATCAAACAAGAAGCATAACGCATTACCTCGTGGACAAGAAAATTAAATAGAAGTATCCACTTTACCCAGCATTAAATATGATAGAAGGAAGAAGATATATGAAGAATAGATCCTCACTAAAGACCAGGAGATGTAAGCTCTTGCCCCTACTCATCAACCATATAACCACTCCAGTACGTAACCCTGCAAGAATCGACATAGAAAAGTACATTCTAGTATTTGAAAAAAGAATAACGACAACTCGAAATATGACTCAAAAACTTATAGTTAGCCAATAATTAGAATACAAGTCTCTGTATTAGTACTTCAACAAACCACAAGACAAAAACATAACGATGTAACATTTTAGTTCTGCGCCATAAGTTTTGAATAAATATTTTGAAAAAAAAAATGAGAGCAAAACTAACAATGATAAGGGCCGAGATTGACTCGTTCTTCCAACGATTCTCCTCTAGCAAATGGCCAATAACAATGCATCGGCAGAGGAAGGCCACGAAGAGGTTCATTGACATGACAGATGGATGATCAGAAGTGGACAATAATTAGCTCGTTGTTTTGAATAGACAAACATTGGTGTATATTAGTATAAGACAACGCAGGGAATAAATAGTCACCAAGATTGTGCAACTGGAATAGAATGAACAACAGAAAGAATCAGTTGTAGGCAATTTGAATGACCATAGTAGGATGCATAATGGAAACATGTTCTTCCACGTAATGTATCAAACAACAAAATCTAAAAAAATCCCAAGAAGAATTCATCATGAAATTAGTAACTAACCAATAAATACTAAAAAAAAAGAAAGCAAAGAAGCAAAATATAATGATCCTACATTTGCTCCAGCTTGAATCAATCTTCCCACGCAGAAAATGTTGCCATGCATAGCAGCTAACATCAATGGAGTCCGATCCCATCAGAATCCAAGAAAAAACAATGCACATATTTTAGTATTTGAAATAGAAAAAAATCTAAGAAAAGAAAAATACATCTGAACTTAAAATTACATAAAAATAACAGGATGAGCTTCCCTTAAACAAGAATCAAACAACACACACCTGTTTGGGGATATTCAAGAGATTTGGATTACTACAATGATCCAAAAGTACATAAAGAACCTTCCAAAATGGTGGAAATATAGAAAGAGGAAAATTTGATCAAAATATACAAACATAATTAAGTCAAGAAAATGAGAAAATGCAAATAATCACAGAAAAACCCACCTTCATTTGCCCATTTGTGGCAACTAAAGAACTAAATAATTTCTGAAAGCTTTCATAAAATTGATGCACTAAAAGAAAATTCCAAAAAATAAAGGGGAAAAAAAGAAAAAAGAAAATAAAAATGACGAATATACAGTCAATAGAAGAGATCACATAAGAAATTCAATTTCAAAAGAAAACACACAGAATAAGTTGGAGGCGACACCCATGAAGAAGACAAAACGAAGAACAAATAATGTTAAGAACACAAACTGATAGGACAAAAATAACAGACTAAATAGAAACAATAAGAAACAAATTAAAACACAAATAACCCACACAGTCAGTTTTCTGAAAAAAAATGAAGTTAGAAAATTGAACATCTAAAAACCTAACACAAAGGAAAGGAATAAAAGATAAGAATGCACATTACCTGTCAATATGAAGAGAAGAAACCGTGATTTAGATGCAGTGCGATTAAGCTAACAATGAACCTGAGAAGATGAACGAAAAATGAATGTAATAAAATCTGAAAAAACCTTACAATGTATCGAGAGAAAATTAATAAACAATTGAATTTGATTGAAATAGATGGCAAGTGAAAATAAAGTCAATTCTGTTTCAATTTATTTCTTCTTAACTATCGTAGCAACTGCATTTGATTCTATTTGTATCTAGTTTAGTTATGGAGTTCATATCTGTACTTAAATTGAATAAACTAAGTAATAAACAATATGTAATAGTAGATAATGACAAACTTATGATTAAGTAAATAAATTATTAAAAGAAGAATTTATATAAGAGTTTAGAATTTCCAAAAGCTAACAATATTTAATTTTATTTTTTTAATTATTCAGGTTTGAGCAGAAAAGAGACTTCCTAAAAAAAACCAACAACATTTTGCTCACAATTGAAGATGATCCCTTCAATGTATACATTAAATGAAATTGCAACTCAGACCTATGCATCGCTAGAAGTTGAAATATATGAAATAGTAACTATGACATAATATACTCGAAGGATAATTGATTTTTTCCTTCAATCTCTTTTCTCTAGCTAATTTGTTTAAGGACTATTGTAGTACTTATTATAGTTTCCATCATGTGAGTTTTTAGGTTGCGTGTATTGAAGCGCTAAAAGAAACCTGTTCTTAAAGTGAATTGAACTAAAACTGCTCTTGTGCTTGGATGAAGAGTTGGTTCAGTTGGAGCTAACAAGTCCTGCAAAAATTACATGCTATATATATCTTTTTACATCTTTGTATATTTACTCTGTCATTGGCCCTTTATTTCAAGTAAGATCTTGCATTTTTATTAGTTATAATTATTATGATATGTTCCCAGAATTATGGTGGAAAGAAGAGAAAGAAGATTAATATAAACTTCGAGAAGCATAACCCTTAAAAAATGCTCAACTATGATTTACCCGTAGAAACTTTTCGAATGAATGTTCTCAATCTTCCACTCTTTCTCAATTGGATAATTCTTGTTGTACATCACCTTGTACATCAAGGTGTCCATAATGGACACCTGGCACCCTCTCATTGAAGGGAGTGCCGACCCCACCAACCCTCCCTCCAATGAAAGAGCGCCAGGTGTTCATTATGTAGACCCTTATGTTAGTGGTGATGTACCACTAGCATTACCCTTCTCAATTAGTAAAAATCAAGTGGGAACTTGTACAAATACATGGAAATGGCCCTGGATAAAGCAGAGTGAAAGAAGAGGATAAATAGAGATGATTGGCGTATAACTATGTTAGGATTTATCGAATTGAATTGCATAGAAGTTTAAGCAAGTATGTGTAGCAGGTACCCTTTTGAACTCAGTATATACAAGAGACTATTATATAGATATGGAGTAGGTGAGCGAAAGAGTCCTCAATAACATGAGCAAATACTCAACTGTTTCATCGAAAGAAAAAGGAAACCGATAACTAAAGCGCAGTGAGAATCACAAAGATCAAGAAACATGGTAATCAAATTCGATGTATTTATCACCATCGGACAACTCACAAATCTAAATTGTGTGATACAAAAGTCAAAAGAACTTGTGTAATGATTCTATACGTCAACTAGATAGACAAAGAAAAAGGGACAGGAGAGGTCAACTTCGAACTTCTTGTATTGATCATCGTAAAAGGATAAATAAACCCATGTTGTCTGAAAATAATCAATATGCTATTCCTGCACTTGATCGGCCCATGATTCCTCAACAATCTGATTTTTGTACTTTAGAGAAAGAGACAGATAAACTTTTTGGCTTTCACCTCCAACAAAATAATAACATACTTTACGTACCATCTAATGCATATGTATTACCAGCATGCATTTATTGTACACATTGTAATGCACAGAAATTTTATAGAGAAAGTAAAGGATTTTGTTGCTCTGATGGAAAAGTTAAGCTTTTTATGCATGATTCGCCAACTGAATCGTATAATTTATTCACTTCTACAGAACTTAATTGTACAGAATTTAAGAAAATTTCAAGGGGATATAATAATAATTTTGCTTTTACTTCATTTGGAGTAAAGTACGACAAATAACTTTTCAAAACATATAAAGGTATTTACACATTTAGGGTGCAAGGACAAATACATCATTATGTCAACCAACTTATGCCAGAAAATAATAAGCTTTCTTATATGCAATTATATTTTTACGATACAGACAATGAAATTCAAAAACGTATGAAAATGTCATCTAATTTTGTTGAATCTACATTGCGTATTTTGATTGAAATTTTGTAAACAAATCCATTCAACAAATTTTTCAGATGTTTAAGTAATATGCCTGACTTGCATGATCATCGAATCCAAATACGGTGCGATCTAGGAATTGATCAAAGAGTTTTTAATATTCCTACTACATCTCAAGTAGCTGCTATATGGGTTGAAGTTAATGAAAATGTAAGTGTTCGTGACATTATTATATACGCGTGATTCACATAAAGTTCATTACTATTACGATTGTTATGATCCATTACAATATCCATTATTGTTTCCATATGGACAATCTGGTTGGCATGAAAGCATTGAGAGATGTAGAAACATATTTTCTGAACCTGAACATATGTCAACATCCAATCGTTCTGTTAGCACAAGTAGTTCAGCGGTTGAATTTATTCAGAAAGAAAATCAAGGTTTGTAGATATAGTTTTTCATACATTATTTTTCTTTTGTAGAATAAATGTCCTAAATGATTAAGTCATTTTTTCCCTATTGTTCATGCAGTGCTTCATCAAACAAAAACTTGCACTCAAGTCTCTTATCGAGAATACTATGCATACAAATTACAAATCAGGCCTTCCAGTAAGTCTATATTACTTTATGCTGGTAGATTATTTCAACAATATGTTGTGGATATGTATGTCAAAATTGAAACTGCTAGGTTCGGAGCTGCTGTGGATGAAATGTTAGTTTTGAATGACAAGAATGTGCAAATAGTTGATACAACTTGCCCATGGGTATCTAAGATATTTTTCCACTTCGACATGTTCTAAAACCTATTATAGGACTCATGTAATCATATCCAGGCTTTACACCCCTTTCTGACCATCTACGTTTTATTTTCCTATAATTTTGTCTGAAGGTTCGGAATATCGTTGAAAAGCACAAGAAGGGAAAATACACTTCAATTATTCATGGCAAATTGTAAAGAGAATGACACATGTATGTCTGGTTTGCTGCTGCTGCTGCTAATTTTTTTTTCTCCTGCACTTTCATGCTGAATAATTAATGAGCATCTATTATTGGGAGTATTTGATAAGGCGATACCTTGTTTAATACTTGAATGTAGGCAACATACAAGTGCAATCACATTTTGGGTGGTGAACTTGATGGATCCTGCTCAACCAAAGAGGCTTTTCTTGAGGCTCATGACAAATAGCTTACATTCTTTACTTTAAGACTTTCGCATTGCACTGGAAGTTCATATTATTTGTTTGTTTGCTCTAAAAATTTTGAAAAGCGAAGTGAAACTAAAGATTTGCTCAAAGTTTCTGATCGCCCAATCTCAATATTGTCAAAGCGTCGAGCATTCAAAGACACAATTCTTCTTTGGTGAAGGTTTTCCTTTTGAATTGTTGTTTTCATATACACGAGAAAAAGTCTATTTGTGTTTTAAGTACCTGCACAAATTGGATGCAACTTGTATTATTTGTCGTAATCCACATGTAGAAGTATTTATTGTGTTTTGGAATCATATATTTTGATATATCTCTTTGCATGCTCAATAAGGGAAAGTCTATCTCAGTGTACCCATAGCAAACATTCAATTGTGGATGTAATTCCCGAAAATTAAACACATTTAACGTACTAATGCTGCCTTTGAAATAACCCAGCCCTTGTATTGCACGGGGCAAAGACTAGTATATATATAAAGTTCTCGTCGTTTGTACTCATTATACAAATCGTTCCTATTGTTTCAAAGTTGACATTTTCACCTCATTTTAACCTTTTGTCCTCTTTGTCTCAATCTGTCGAATATGAGTAATTGGTGCAAAACATCCCTATAGTTTGCTTTGTAAAATGACTAATGAGTCCCCTTCTTTAAATAAAAAATAGAAAAGAAAAAAATAATATATAAAAAAGAAATAATTACAATAAAATCCTATATTTTTCAAAGAATGAAAATGAGACCTACTTAAAATAATTTAAAATATATTAACAAAACAAAAAAAAAAAAAATCATCTTAAAAACAGATTTTTTTTTTCTCTTAGCTAGATTTGAATTAGAACAGTTAGGAATGAGGTTTGGATTAAGATTTTGTATGAACCTCTAATGGAAAAGAAATTCCATCTTAAAACATCATTTTTTGAGAAAAAATAAACTTGATCAAAATCATAGCGAAATTCAAAAGTTGATACAATGGGTATATATGTGTGTGTGAAAAAAATAGAAACAAGAATTTGCTAAAATCGCTAAATCCCTAAAAAAATTTTGTAACTTTGCTAAAAACAAAAAAAATTTATTGGAACACGAAACTTTATTACAGAAAAATAGTTAAATCGATGGTGCAATAGTGGAATGGGGAGAGTGGGTGGTGGCCAATGGTAGAATGCGAATTTAGATTGGGAGGAAGAATCATTTTCTTTTTAAATTATTTTTTTGTTTTTCTATTTTAATTATTTTATTACTTTTTTAATACTATTAATTCTCTTTTTAATTATTTTCGTAGTGTTGGTGGAGGCATGGGATGGGAGTAGGGATAGGTAGGGTTAATTGGGAAATGAAATATTTTTTTATTAGTATATTTTAAATTGTTTTACGTAAAACTCGTTTATACTTATAAAAAAAACTCGAAACTCTAGCTACAATTATTTACTTTTTATATTATTTCTTTCTTTATTTCTTTTTTCATTTAAAGAGGAGGGTAAATTAATCATTTTACATTTTTTAATGGAGAAAAAAGGAAAATAAGGACCTTTTACACAAAGAAAGGTCAATGTGAGAGTTCAAATACCAAAATTGAAACAATATGGACATTACGTCAACTACTCATATTTGACGGATTGAATTGACAGAATGAGACGGAAAGGACCAACTTCGCAAGAAAAGATTGAAATAAGGGTGGTTTACAGTTCAAACTTTGCTATACAACGATTTGCCCAATGAATGTAAACGATGATGACCTTTCTTACTCGTATGCATTGAACTTTCAAGAAAACATGCACACAGAAATTGGCATGTTAGTGGAAATACTCTTTTTGCATTAGAATACAAAAATAACTAACAATTAACTATACTATTTATTTTATATACAGTAAGTAACCGTAAATTCCCAAACCCTTAAAAGCATCCTTATCCTCAAGGGTGAATATTGAGAACAACATTGTTATTTTTTTTCCTTCACTTCCAATTTATAATTAAGTTCAAAGAGAGTTCAAATCTTTTTTGAATGTGCTTCATTAATTCATCAACTTATCAACTTTCTTCTTGCTATCTGGTAATCAACGATGATACGTGGAAATGCTGCTTCTATCCAGGTTTATCCTTGATAGGGAAATGATATGTTTTGTTGCTCTTTGTATCCAATTTTGTTAACAATCTTCATTGCATCTGCAAAGTTATGACCATATGTGGAAAAGAGGCAAAACATCCCGCCTCTACTCTTCTCAGCTTATAGGTTATGTGCACACTTGGACGAATACATTAAAGATGCAAAATGAGGCTCTTCCGACAACATAAAAGGGCAAGGAGGCCGTGATTGTATGCACTCTGATACTAAGTCAACAAAAGAACAACAAAATGTATTAGGTGCGCAGGAAAAAATGGGAGTCCGGGTTTAAATCTTTAGAGTGAGCATATCTAATTCTTGATTACTTTCAAATCGTCAAATGTGATATGAAGAAACTTGAATTATCTTGGATGCTTGACAGGGGCGAAGCTATAAATATTGTTCAATTCAAAGGAAAGAAAGCGTGGAGCTTAAATAACTCACTCAGAATGTTTTTTAAAGGATTACGTGGTACAATTAGGTCAAATAAGCCCTTTTGGAATAAATATTCAGCCGCTTGTGGGAACAATTTAATCAATGCCGAACTTTGAGTTTTGACCATGGATTTAATGATGATAAAATTACAAAATAATATTACGACAATACTAAAAATAGAATAGCATTATTCTATGAGAAAACGTCATCAAGAAATGAGTTCTATATAAGCCATTCACCTTGTGGTTGGCAGCAGCATGCTTCTCAAGAGCTGAAGCCTGGGAGTTGTAGATGGAGACGTTCTTTGACATCACATCCTTCATCTCCTCGCCTTCTTTCTTGGGAAAACCACCAACCATCACTGCAATGTTGACTCCAGTGCATGCTTCAACAACATCAGTTGTTGCAACGAGTGCCTCTGCAGCAGGAAGAATATCTAGCACGTGGACGATGACAAATTGGTCAGCGCCCAACATCACACCCCTTGCAATCATATGAGCAAGAGCATATCCCATTTGTCCTACAAAACTATCAAACTTCAGTCAATCTAGTTCTAGAGATAATATATATTTAAAATCCAGAAAACAGTACTTGAGCAAATTAAATATTTTGATTCATACACTTGAACCAAAACCCCTGACACTCAACCATATAATAGAACTCCCTCCGTTTCCTAAAATGTTGTTTAATTTGACTAGGATCAGTTTTTCAAATAAGCTACTGGCTTAGAGCATATTTTCAATTTTTTGTCGCAACAGAATTCTAACAATTTATGCGTTTGAGTGGAAAGACTCAAGATTCAAGATGCAACATGTCAATCCTCAAATTAATTCAACAATATTTCATCGAAATTTATGAATCGAGATAAGATTTCTCAAATTAACACAATTTCTACCCTAAAATCATTTCGTCCTTGGCCCCTTCCACACCAAGCACAAAAGAAAAATATCAATGCTTTTAATCAATCGTTTCAACCTCCAATTTCATTTGATATTCCCATATCAAACCGTTAGAGTTGGAGACAAATTATGATTTTACTTCTTAGAGATGAGGTTGGAAGATGATAAAGGTGGAAACAAAGTTGAATTTTACATCTTTGAAGGATAAGTTATACTTATCAAATTGTTCATTACTACTAAGAAGAAAATTCAAACATGTAAATCTACTAAGTCAAGCAAGGAAAGAAAACTTATTGGTTGATCAAGTTCATGTTTGATTTTTCAACTTCTAAAGGAGGTATTCAAGTTGTATTTATCAAATGATAACNTTATTGGTTGATCAAGTTCATGTTTGATTTTTCAACTTCTAAAGGAGGTATTCAAGTTGTATTTATCAAATGATAACTAGGCCTTAGGATATATTCATTATATATGTGTGTTCAATGAGTGAGTACCAAAAAATTTGAGCACTAAGTGAGAATTTGAGAAAAGTAGATTTTGTTATTGAGAGAAATAGAGAACTTGAGACACTTTGTATATTGAGAGAAATAGAGAACTTGAGACACGTTGTGAGTTCTATTTGAAACTCATTTTGTAATCCTCTGTTCCTATTTTATAATAAAATCGTACTATTTCTTGAGTAAAATCTTTGTCCACGTTTTGCTATTTTTCATTATCCTGGTCAATCATCCCCAACAATTGGCATTAGAGCACCAGGCTATAGAAATATTGGTGGAGCATGTGCACCTATCAAGTGTAGTTGCGTTCAACAGTAGCTGAGTTGCAACAAATTAACGATAGCCAAAGACGGAAAAGTTAAGGTCGAAAAATTCAATGGATCGAACTTCGGATTGTGGAAGACACAGATAGAAGATTATCTATACCAGAAGGATCTTTACCTTCCTCTTGAAGAAGAGTCAAATAAGCCGTTGGATATGAAAAAGGAAGAGTGGGAGTTACTCGACCGTAAAGCCTTGGGTACGATAAGGATAAATCTTACTGTATATGTTGTTTTTAATATCAAAAATGAAAAGACAACCGAAAGTTTGATGGCAGCTTTATCAAGAATGTATGAAAAGCCCTTTGCAACAAATACATTTCATCTTATCAAGAAATTGTTCAACTTGAAGAAGTCCGATGGAAGAGCAATAGAGCATATCAATGATTTTAATGCACTTATAAGTCAGTAGGAATCAGTTGATATCTCATTTGACGATGAGGTCAAAGCATTGGTACTGTTATCAAGTCTTTTAGAGAGCTGGAATTCTTTGGTTATGGCAGTAAACAATACCACGAGCTCTGTAAAGTTGAAACCAAATCATGTTTTAGATTTGGTTCTTAGCGAAGATACCCGCAGAAAAGATGGTGGAGAAACGTTGGGTTCGGTATTAGCAACTGACAACAGAGGTAGAAAGCCAAACAGAGGCAGCAACCACAGGCGAAACACAAGTAGGTCAAGATATGATCGATCACTATCTTCACCAAAGTTCAAAGGCAAGTGCTGGAATTGTGGAAAATCTGGTCACACAAAGCAAGATTGCAGAGCACCAAAGAAACAATAGAACAGCCAAGGAGACAAAAACTTTGTTAATGATTCAGATGCTGAAAATTCTGATGCATTGTTGATAGCTGTAGATGTTCATGGAGAATCGTGGGTAATGGATTTGGGTGTGTCATTTCATGCTACTTCTCGCAAGGAGCTACTCCAAAACTATATATCGGCAACCTCGACAAGGTGTATCTTGGAAACGATGAGATTTGCAACATAGTAGGCAAATGTGATGTTCAAATAAATTAACCTAATGGATCAGTCCTAAGAATCAAGGATGTTAAACATGTGCCATGTTTGCAAAAGAATATAATTTCAGTGGGTCAACTTACTAACTCCGATATTGCAACCACGTTTGTTAGTGACACTTGGAAGATGACCAAAGAAGCTATGGTGGTAGCTCGTGGCAAAAAGGAAGGTACTTTCTGTGTTACTTCTGGTACTCATAGTTTCATTGCCATCACATCATTAGAAGTCGAGGCGAGCATATGGCATCGCAGACTTGGATTTGAAGGTTCTGATGTCAAAAGGGAAACTACGAGGTTTTGAAGTCTCTAGACTTGGATTTCTGTGAAGAATGCATATTTGGAAAACAGAAAAGAGTTAGTTTTATAAAAGTTTAAAAAACATGTAAGTTAGAACGATTGGAGTTGGTGCATACAGATGTATGGGGACCATCTCAAGTAGTGGCTCTTTCTACTTTGTTACTTTTATTGATGATGCTACTAGGAAGCTATGAGTTTACTTTATGAAAAATAAATGTGATTTATTCGATGTCGTCAAAAAGTGGAAAGTCCTAGTTGAGAATGAGACAAGTTTAAAGTTGAAATGCATTAAATCAAACAATGGAGGAGAGTACGTAGATAGTCGACCGAAGAAATATTGTGCAGAAAATAGAATTCGACAAGTACTGACAATTCTAAGAAAACTGCGATAGAATAACGTTTCAAAATGCATTAACAGAACAATCCTCGAACCTGCTAGAAGTATGAGGATTAATTCTGGTTTACCAAAGCAGTTTTGGGCAGATGTAGTAAGCACATCTGCTTATTTAATCAATAGAGGTCCTTCAGTTCTTTTGAATTGTGGAATCCCAGAGGAGGCGTGGACGGAAAAAGAGGTGAACTTATTGCATTTAAGAATATTTGACTGCATCCCTTATGTTCACATTGAGCCTGAGAATATGAATAAGCTTGATCCTAATTCTCATAAATGCATCTTCATTGGTTATAACATCGATAATTATGGTTATCGTTTTTGGGATTACGAAAATCAAAAAATAATTAGGAGCATGGATGTGGAGCTTGAGGAAATCTCTAGTAGAGGTGTGTTAAAACTCCAAGATACGAATGTCCAGTTGACACCACCTACAGAGATATCAACCCAAGTTCCTGTGAGGAGGTCTAAAAGAACTATTAGGCCTGTAGTTCGCTATTCACCTTCCTTGCATTATTTATTGCTGATTGACAATGGTGAACCTGAGTGTTATGATGAAGCATTATAGGTTGACATGAGGGAAAAGTGGGAGCAGACAATGGATGATGAAATGGAATCTCTCTTAACGAATCAGATGTGGGAACTAGTTCTATTGCCAGAAGGAAAATATGTGTTATACAATAAGTGGGTTTATCACTTGAAAGAAGAACTCGATGGCACCAAACGATACAAGACCAGGTTGCTTGTAAAAGGTTTCCAATAGAAGGCAGGTATCGATTACACTGAGATTTGTTTCCTATTGTTAAACTTTCTACTATCAGAACCGTGCTTAGCATTTAGTGACTGAGGATTTTCATTTGGAGCAGTTAAATGTTAAAACTGCATTCCTTCATGATGATTTGGAGGAGGATATTTATATACATCAATCCCAGGGCTATGTGGTTACAGGAATGGAGAGTATGCCGTGTAAACTCAAGAAGAGTTTGTATGAGCCAAACGGCGCCCAAGCAATGGTATAAGAAATTTGATAGCTTCATGACAAGTGCAGGCTTCCATATGTGCCAGGGTGATCATTGTTGTTATTACAAAAAGCTTGACACTTCGTATATGATACTTCTCTTGTACGTGGGCTATATGCTTGTTGTAGGTTCAAGTATGGATGAAATTATTAAGCTCAATGAGCAATTGTCTAAAGAATTCGCAATGAAGGATTTGGATGCAGCAAAACAAATTTTTTGTAATGTGAATTTGTAGAGACAAGGAGAACAAGAGACTAAAGTTATCACATGCAGAATATGTTGGTAAAGTCCTCAAGAGATTCAACATGGAGAGGGCTAAGCCAGTTAGCACCCCAATAGCATGTCATTTCAGATTGATGAAGGAACAATGAGCAATGACACACGATGAGAAAGAGTACATGGCTAAGGTCCCTTATGCCTCAGCCATTGGCAGCTTGGTGTATGCTCTGGTCTGTACCAGACTACATATTGCTCATGCAGTAGGAGTTGTTAGTAGATTCATGAATAATCTTGACAAGGAGCCTTGGGAAGTTGTAAAGTAGATATTGTGATATTTGAAAGGTACTCGGGATATGACTCCGTGTTATGGTGGCTTAAATATAGGCTTGCATGTGTATGTTGATTCTGATTTTGCAGGAGAAATTGACAGCAGAAAGAGCACAACTGGATATGTGTGTTACTCTTGGAAGCAGTGCAGCTGGGTATCTCAATTACAAAAGATTATAACCATTTCTACTACAGAAGCAGAGTATGTAGCAATGACAAAAGCTTGCAAGGAAATGGTATGGCTTCAAAATTTCTTGAGCGAATTGGGTAAGAATCTTGATGACTGTAAGATGTATAGTGATAATCAAAATGCTATACATCTCGCAAAGAATTCTGCATTTCACTCAAGAACAAAACATATTGACATTAAATATCATTTTGTTCGTTCGCTCTTAGAAGATGGTAAAATCAGTTTGGAGAAGATCCACACTATTGAAAATCCTACAGATATGTTAACAAAGGTAGTTACTATCGAGAAACTGGAGTCTTATTCAACTTCAGTTGGTCTTAGTACTTGAGGATGAAGGCGGGGTTCTACTGCGGCCTGATAAATGTCTCCGAGTGGGAGGTTGTTAAAGGTGGAGACAAATTTTGATTTTATTTCTTAGAATAAGGTTGGAAAATGATAGAGGTAGAAGCAAAGTTAAAATTTTACCTCCTTAAAGGATAAGTTATAGTTATCAAATTGTTCTTTGTTACTAATAAGAAAATTCAAACAAGTAAATCTACCAAGTCAAGCAAGGAAATAAAGCTTATTGGTTGATCAAGTTCATGCTTGGTTTTTCAACTTCTAAAGAATGAATTCAAGTTGTATTTGTTAAATGATAAACCGCCTTACAAAATCTATAAACATGCCATAAGATATGTTCAATATATATGTGTGTTCATTAAGTAAGTGCTAAAAAAATTGAACACTAAGTGAGGATTTGAGAAAGGTAGATTTTGTTATTAAGAGAAATAGAGAGTTTAAAATACTTTGTAACTCTTATTTGAAACCCATTTTGTAATCTTTTGTTTTTATTTTATAGTAAAGCCGCATTATTTATTGAGTAAAATATTTGTCCAAGTTTTGCTATTTTTCATTATCCTAAGCAATCATCCCCAGCTCTCATTCGCCTTTGCAGATGTCATATCCATCACATTTCACATGGCTCAAAGTGCTAGTTTACAATTATTCTAAGGCATCAGGCTTCGAACCCTAACCACCTCGTAGTCCAAAGGCCCGTATAACATGGCTAGGGATTGGGTCCCTATTGATCGCCTTGGATAGAAAAAGTGAAAGATCTACATGAGTTATGTCGTCTCAACGATTTTGTCCACGAAGCATTGGACAAAGCTCCCAACACCTTGAAAGATAATGGTGTACGAAGCAGTAAAATGTGCCCTCATCGCCTTGAACGTATTTGTCGGCAAGGTGATAGAATGCTGCTCATCATCTCCAAGATAGAAGATAGTAGAGGCAGCGTGCTCTTGCTTGAATGCCTCGAAAATGCTTATGTGGCATATTGCTAACATCTAGCCGCATGGCTTGCCACATAGACAGGGGTGTAACACTTCACTTTAGATATGTACATAACTCTACTTTTTCACGTTTGGTTTTTGTTTATTTTCTTGGAAAATCTAAAAATTTTATTTTTTCTTGTTTTCTTTCTTTTGGGTTAGCTGCCCAATAAATATTAGTTTTTTTTCTTTTTTTTTTTTTGAAAAATCAACAAGTAGGCTTTATGAACAGAGTAGAACCTCAAAAATTTCAATGTTGTAACTACATTAGAAATTTTTAAATTTTGAAATGTAGAAATTTGAATTTTTTGAAATTTCAAAACTTCGAAATCAATGTTATATAAATATCTAATTTGAAGTAGCTCTAGAATTTTCCAGTGTCACAAAAATTTTCATTTTGAAGCGTAAATGTTGAGTTTGATGGGAATTTTTCAACTTCTAATTGCAAATAAGGGTTTTCTTTAACAAACAATTTCTTACTTGTTTACTTTTCTATAATTGTATTATCCATTTATCAAAAGCTGGTAGCACTAATAAAGCTACCTTGGATGCTATTACTTTATCCTCGAGATATGTGCAACAACCTTTTCTGTATTATGAAATCTTAACCCTACAAAGAAATTGACAAGGACACTTTCGTATTTTAACTTCAAGAAACCGCCATTTTGCAAAAAATTAAGAATTTGTTTGGGAGCAATTTTAATCCAATTAAAATTGAAAATATAGTTGTTATTGAATCTCACTCGTCTAATAAAAGTCAACAATAACGACTAATTTTTTAATTTTAATCCGATTTTAATCTCTACCAAACAAACTATAATTATATTCACACCAAAAATTTTATTTATTGCATTATATTTTAATCGAATTTAAAGTTTTTAATCTTAATGTTCATTATAACACTTGTGTCCCTAATATTTTTCATATTGTTCTTATTTTCAAACTTTCCATTAGTTAACATATTATATATTTGATCACAATTTTATGTTTAAAAATTCGTTAAAATGACATAAAATAACTGGATATATAAAAAACACTAAAAAATATTTTTCCCACATTTCAAAACATGAAAACAAAATATTTTAATAAAAATTATCAACAACGGCGATACGTACTAATTAATGAAAATTTAAGATAAAAATTAGACAAAAAAAAGTTAAAAATAATTACTACCATGAACAAAAATTGAGAAGTTTAATTACAATCAAAATGTTATTTATTAAATAAAAATTTTGGTGGCAATACCTTTTATAAA
>CAIGRT010002008.1:0-11403 GCA_903798405.1 Fraxinus platypoda
TCATTGAAATAACTCAATCATTTAGTTGTACACCTAAACAATCAAGAAGAACAAAATCAACATTTAAAACAATGGATTAAACACATCAATCAAGAGAACTATAAAGAACAAATTAATTGAAAATCATAACTCGGGTTTGAAATCACCCCCAATCACAAAAAATGTTTCCTTACCCATGAAATACTCAACAATAACAAACAAATTCTTACTACACATTAATGGAAAATAGATTAAGGAAAAGAAAAGCTTATTGATAAAGAGAGAAATGGTTGAGAGTTCTTCAATATCAATGGGTGTTCTTCTCCAAGCTATTTCACCATCACCATGCTCCAATCTTTACTTTGGATTCGAGAATATGTTTTGTTTTCAAAAAGGGAAGAAAACTGGAGAGAAAATGTGGAGAAAATTGGTCCAAAAATTACTGCCCAGCAAAAACCCACAGAAGCCGTCTGCCCCCAGTTCCAAAGTTGCTGGTTTTAAAATAAAAACCTAGAAAAATTGCACCCAAGGTCCCTGAAGTTTTGGAGAAAAGGCAAAAAGGTCCCCAAGTCAATTTTTTTTAATAAAATATGGCGCTGCAGCGTCAGAACCACAGAATCTGTCCAAAATGAGGAAAATGGTTTCCTCCTACAGCCAAAATCTGAATAATTGCACACCAAGTCCTCCACTTCTGCCCTTGTACATTTTGGTCCTCAAAATTTGGAATTTTTGCGTCTTTGGTTTTTTTTTTTCATTTCTCGAGTAAATTCCTTCTAATCATCATTCAAACNTAACTAAATTAAGTAATAAATTGATAATAAAAACTCACAAATAACTAAATTAATGGTCCGAATAAGTGCAAAAACCCGCACTTATCTCTAAGTGCCAAAAAACATGACCAGTTTATATTGAATAGGTAGTAATCATACGAATATTGAGCTTCCATGAAATTTAGTGAAACTGTAAAAGAGTATCATATTTAAGTTAATTACAGCAGAATTTATATGTTTCTGTGAGTATGGAATCAAATGCATCAGCATTAACTAAGAAAAACTTATTTTTCCACAAATTCAATTATTCCTTAAATTCCATTAAATTCCAAAGTTCAAAATATTTAAACTAACCAGTAATAATACTAATAATTATAAAGTGTGCGAAATGGTGGGTGTGGTGATTTCACAGTTGGCACAGAAGGCGACGGGGCAGGGAAAGAAATTAGCGCCCTCGGTGTCTCCCAAACACGAAACGGGAAGTGAATAGGTACTTACCTGGAGAGTGAGTTTAACTTCAGTACTCAAGGTTGATTTCACGGAAATGGTGCTCGCGATTTCACAGTTCCAGTAAAGCCTCAGGCGACCCGCAATAATTTCGTCGGAGGTTTATTTCACTGGTTTTCACTTCGACCCGCGATTTCCCTGGTTTGATTCCTGCCGGTGATTAACAGGATCGTGAGAGAGGAGTGTGGACGGAGGAGTTGAAATTTGGGATTTTGGGGGTTTATTCAAAAAGAGAGATCTAGAATTATTGGAGGTTTATTCAAAAAATTTCACGTGAAAATACTGGTCCAAGTCAGCAGCCGTTATGTTTGACTCTCTAAGTGCCATGTCAGCATCAAGTAAAGGATTCGGGACAATTGTGTAGTACAAGTAGCTTTTTCCTTGTTGGATTACTGATGTCTGATATCATATATCTTCGAGAAAAGAAATATGTACATTCAAAATATCTACTTATACAAATTCATTGTTTTATGTCATCTCAAAAATGATATTTGGGATTGTGCACGCAAAGTTTGAATTTTTAGTTATTAGAAGACAGGAGCAAATTAGCATATCTTAGAGCGAGATTTTGGTAACCATGGCTAGGAAGATTCACTGATAGCCTGCAATCATTGGATAACATGTCTTTCCATCTTGCATATCGGAGCTAAGGGCTTTGATTAAATCGAGTGAACCCTCCCATAGTTCGAATCCTCCTGCCACAAAAACAAAAAAAAAGTGAATGCCAAAACCATTTGTGGAGAACGTCCATACACACATGTTTCTACTCAAATATGCAAGGCACACAGACATACAAAGTGTGCATCTACATTTAAGTAGTGGCCAGTAAAGTTCAAGACAGAAATTATACAAACCTTCGTATTTTCCAGGGACTAAATCCGAATTGGACAATAAAAAAAACCTCTTGAGTACTGATCCTTCCCTACAAGAAATGCAGTACTGAATTCCATGAATACCAGTTTTTGCTATATCACTTATCTCGATCATTTCTACTTCTCATCCCCAAAACTCATTTCCATTCCATTTTAACCAAAATGCCTACTACAAGTAGAAGAAACCAGGAAAAGTAAAAAGAAAGAAAAAATCCTCTAGCAACTCACTAGCCACAACATGATTCAAAACCCCCAATCTTAGAACATGTTCAGTGAAGATAAAATCTTTTTGCTTCGAAACATGATTCAGTTAGTCACTCACCTTTACCTTCAAAATAAGTGCCTTTGTTTCTTCTAGAAGGGAAATTGACATAAATTTAAACAACTCTGTTAGTATAGGTTCATAAAGCAGTACCTCTGAAGGAAGTACTTCAAGACAAGGTTATTGGAGTTTTGAGTGTTGAGTTTTGAGAATTTATGGGTTTCTATTTGGCGTCAGAAGGAAACAGAAGTGAGGCCGCTCTAGTTTTTTTTCTTACAATTTTGATCGCCTAGTTTCGAAACGATTTCAATTTGGTCACTTCAAACCCCTTTCAACCAGAAAAAACTATTCTGAGGGATCAAAACTTGTAATCTAGATCCGCTTTGTCTAGTTTGTGTTTGGATTTCATTGTAATCTCGAGATTATAATGAGAGGAATAATGGATCTTAACGAAATATATGAATGAAAGTAAGTGTATGACAGTTAAATGTACGATTAAAAATAAAATTTAACTGTGATAAAATTATAACTTATGATGTTTCTCAAACATACTACGACAAATTGTCAGCAGATTCGCAACTAAGGAATGAGGTTTTTTTCCTTGTAAAGGCATGAAAACCAAAAGTTGAGTCTTGTTCATGAACATATTGAATCGAACTAAAATCTCAATTGACATATCGGTAATAGGATTTAAGGGCATATTGTAGGTGAGGTCTTCGTCCTTTAAATCTTGATAGTATCATCCCAAACTTTGGAAAAAAAAAAAAACAAGTAGGTAGTCAAAGGACCCTTGGACAATAAATATCTAAAAATCCGTTAATTGTGACATGTGTAGTTTAACTAAGATAAAACGATGTAACTAATTCATTATTTAGTAATCGATAATAGTAATGCTTTCCTAACATAAAGATAAGAAAAAGGTTTGTTAATTGATAATATCATGGAATACATTTTCTTTAATCGAAAAGATATCACGGCGGCTTGCTTGTTGTTGTATATGCCTAACTACATTCGGACTGATTTCATTCCTCATTTTCTTTCGTCAATCCATAGAGAGCGATTTAAAATTTTAAAAAGTTTTTTGACCCTAAAAAAGAAAAATATCAAAGATATTCCTTTATGTCGTTCATCTGGAGGAAGTTAATCCAATTTCAAGAAAAAACCCAAAATAGAAAGAATGGGAATGAGTTTGTAACGTAGTCGATTGGTTGGGACTATGGTGCAATTTTCCCTTTAGAAAACTTTGTAACTGATCTAACGTCGGCAAATGGCATGTGTCGAAGTCAACTTTAACATGTAAAAGTAGTCCTTGAGTTATCATTTCATCCAAGAATTTCAAATCTTCTTCTTTTTTTCTTTTCAAATTAAATCAAATTAAAATCTAAGTCAAAGTAAATAATTAATTTTAACCACACATTTCATGACACTCACGACATTTCAATCATATTTTTTATCAACATTTGTCAAAATCTAATTTTATTCTATACTCAACGGGGGCTAATTGATGAGCAGAATCCTCAGCTTGAAGCTTATATATCCAGCATGGAAAATGATTCGGATCGGGAGCGATTGCTGCCATCTGATTATGAGGACATAATCTCCAGATCCATGTAACCGAGAAAGAGATGTATTTGAGTCTTTGTAACTCTCCATGACGCGCGTTTATCATTATTATTTTACATGTCAAGCTACTTAATCAATCACAGCACTAAATGCTAAGACGGAGTCATGAATCTTGAAATTTTGTTCAATAAACTTGAAGAGTCTAATTCTTTTATGAACTTAATCAATAAATCTGATGCAACCGAAGGTGTGGCTTGAGCATATCCCCAAAGGCTAGACGAATGTTTTCTATTTATACATCAATAGGTAAATGTCTTTTGGTTCTTGATTGCTTTTGATACACAACATCATCAAGCAGCAAGAAAAGCATGTCAACTCCCTTGGGGTCAGGAGTATAAAGGGTGCCCGAACCCTGGTCAACTTGGGCATAACCCGCGGTTTACCTCCGCCAGTTACTGAGGGGCCGGTGGCTGGTGGTCCAGGATTTAGTCTGGCTAAGTTGGGATACCTGGGTATCAAAAAAAAAAGAAAAGCATGTCAACTGGAGTCCGCTAGATTTAACTGAATTAGTTTACGGTTATGGTAGTTAGGTAGTTAAGTCCCACGTGTCACACTTGGATTGGATTGTACAGTTAGAAGTTAGTTGATCAGAATTCATTTCTTCGTATTTATATAGCATTGCGATGCGTTGTAATTGATTACGTTTGATGGAATAAAATTCATTTCAATTCTCTCTGTTATGTTCAATATGGTATCAGAGCAAATCACACTTCTTCTATCTGTGTTTCTCCAATTCAATTGAGAACTCTGATTCAATAAACGGTTCTGTTCAAATTCTTTCTGATTCATCATGGCAACAACTACAGATGCCTCAAATCAGAATCAATCTTCTTCATCAATTAGCAATTCTGTCATTGATGATGGAGCTAGTCCATATTTCATTCATCATACAGATAACCCAGGGCTTATCCTCATTTCATAACCTCTGACTACAGACGATTATGCTTCCTGGAATCGAGCAATGATGATTGCTTTGTCAGTTAAGAACAAGCTTGGATTCATTGATGGATCCATTTCCAGGCCTGAAGGTAATGTTGACCTCCTTAATAGTTGGATTCATAACAACAATATTGTGATTTCATGGGTCCTAAATTTTGTATCTAAGGAGATATCTGCAAGTGTCATTTACTATGATTCTGCACATGACATATGGATTGATCTAAAGGAAAGATTCAACAGAGGAATGGACCTCGTATGTTTCAATTGAGGCGTGAATTGATGAACCTCACACAAGGACAGTCCTCTGTTAGCACATATTTCACCAAATTGAAAACGATCTGGGAATAACTAAGTAATTACAGACCTATATGCTCTTGTGGCAAGTGTGACTGTGGAAGAACTAAGAAACTTGCAGAGCACTACCATTGGAGTATGTTATGTCGTTTTTAATGGGGTTAAATGACACCTTTGCTCAAATCAGGGGGTAGTTACTCTTAATGGATCCTATGCCTCCAACAAACAAAGTTTTCTCACTTGTCTCTCAAGAAGATCATCAAAGGAATGTCAACATCAATGCTATTCTGCTGATTCCATGGCTTTCTACACCAAAAATGATCTCAAAAGGACCAATACAGGACAGTTGCACGCTAAATTTCAAAAGAAGGAAAGACCTATATGCACATATTGTGGTTATGCAGGCCATGCTGTGAACAAGTGCTACGAGTTGCACGGTTATCCTCTTCGATATAAGACTAAGCAGAAATCTGTATCAAGTAGCCAATCAAGTGGTAATAATCAATCAAATTATGTTGTGGCTAATCAAGTTTCTGAGTCTATTTCAGATCAGACACAGGGCAATGTTGGAGAATTCATGCAGACCTTGAATCCTACACAATATCAACATCTAATGAAAGTGTTGAGCAGTCACTTAAAATCTACAAAGATTGATGCAGCAGCTGATACATAATATAGTCAAGTGTCAGGTACATGTTTTTCCATCTCACTTAATTCAGTGCTCAATTCACCTAGACATTGGGTAATAAACTCAGGAGCAACCAGCCACATTTGCTTCAACTATTCTGCCTTTCATACAATGAAACCAATGATTATAATTCCCTTAGAGTGTTTGGGGGTTTATGCTTTGCATCCACTCTACCATCTCATAGATCAAAATTTGATCCAGTGCTAGAGCCTATATATTTGTTGGTTATCTCCCAGAAATAAAAGGATACAAACTATATGACATCATGTCTAAGTCTTCTTAATATCCAGAGACATTGTCTTCCATGAGATTGTATTTCCATTTCATTCTATTTCTCAAAATTTTGACAGCATCGATCATTTTCCTACTATTGTTTTGCCTAAACTTGCTTTTGATATTCCCAATTACTCTTCATCTACCCTCACACCTCATATAATACATGTTGAGGCTGAAAATGATTCGAATGATTTACAACCTAACCTACCTCCTATCAATGATCATTCATTTATACTAATAATCCTAGAAGATCCTCCAGGGTCAGTAATCCCCTCTCATACCTCAGAGATTTCCATTACAACCTTCTATCTAATTCCCAGCAAGCACTTGACAATTCTCCTTACCCTATTTTCAAATACATTTCATACAAATCCTTTTCCCCTTCACATCATAATTACCTTTTATCTGTGTCATCAAATTTTGAACCACAAAATTACCGTCAAGCAGTAAAGTATGTGTTAAGGGATATATATCCTACATCGATAAATGATGTTGACACAGACCAATTAATAAAAATCTTGGGCTACTCCTCTTAACAAGGTTGACCTTTTAAGATGGAATCTCAATTCTTAATATGGTATCAGAGCCCATTAAGCTCTAACGAGCAATTCAATCCGGTTAAGACTCAAAAAGTGAGCATACGAATTTCAAGATTGATAGAATCCCACATCGAATAAAGATGTAAACATAAACAAATTTATAAAGGATTGGGTTACTCCTCTTAATAAGGTTGACATTTTAAGATGGAATCTCAATTCTTAATAATGTTAAGGGATAGAATCCCATATCGAATAAAGATGTAAACATAAACTAATTTATAAAGGATTGTGTTACTCCTCTTAATAAGGTTGACCTTTTAAGATGGAACCTCAATTCTTAATATGGTATCAGAGCACATTATGCTTCAATGAGAGATTCGATCCCGTTAAGACTCTAAAATGAGCACGTGGATTTCAAGATTGGTCTGCTCAAATGAGCCACCATCTTGCGGGGGAATGTTAAGGGATATATATCCCACATCGATAAATGATGTTGACACAGACCAATTAATAAAGATCTTGGGCTACTCCTCTTAACAAGGTTGACANGCGCCACCATCTTGCAGGGGCATGTTAAGGGATAGAATCCCACATCGAATAAAGATGTAAACATAAACCAACTTATAAAGGATTGGGTTACTCCTCTTAATAAGGTTGACATTTTAAGATGGAACCTCAATTCTTAATAGTATGATCATTGGAAGGATGCTATGGCATCTGAATTAAAAGCCACGGAAATGAATAATACTTGGTCCATTACAAAACTACCTAAAGGTGAACACTTTATAGGCTGCAGGTGGATATAAGATCAAGTATAAATCAGATGGTAGTATTGATAGATACAAGGCACGGTTGGTAACTAAAGGATACACTTAACAGGAGGGATTGGACTTCATTGAAACTTTTTCTCCTGTCGCCAAGCTAGTTACAATCAAGGTGCTTCTAGCCATTGCAACCATCAATAAAATGGAATATCACCCAACTCGATGTCAAAAATGTTTTTCTCAATGGTGACCTTTTTGAAGAGATTTATGTAGACTTACCTTTGGAGGATTTGGTGGATCTGGAAAGATTTGAGGACTAATTTATGGTTATTAATTTAAATTAAATTCAAAAGACTTAATATGTTCATATTTAATACTTTAAGAGTTAATTTCACCAATGACTATTGTACTTTGTACTTATTGTCACGTTGTAAGAAATAAATTTGTATAAAATTCGACTTGTAAATTTTTATGTGTACCTATATTATATACATGAAGACGCAAGAATGAGTAAAGAGAGAGGGAAAAAAACATAAATACAAAGCTCAGTCGAGTAAGTTAGGATCAAATTAGTCGAGTAAGAGTTTACTTAGTACACCGTTCTTATGGGAATACTATTTTAGTAACGGTAATATAGATACTTATCAATTTTCAGGAAATAAAGTGTATTTTGATAAAAAAAAGAAATTAAATTTTTTTTTTCTTAAGCTTCATAGAAAGTTATTCCGTTACCAAAAAAAATCCTTGGTGAAGATGTACAAATTCGAAGGATTGATATGTTATTTTTTTTATTTATAAGTAAAAGTTATTTCAAAAATAAGATAGAGATTGATTTTAAAATAAGTAATTTAATTTCAACTTTGACCTGAAAAAAAAATATATATTTGTTTATAAGTTATTTACTTATAAATAATGTTGTTATAAGTAATTTTTAGGATTAAACTCTATGGCTCTGTTTGTGTGCTTTTAAGGATCTAGGAATTGGGTGATTGATGTTGCTTCTATCCTAAAGACCATGCTACCTGCAAGGGAATTTGTGTATTATGGGCAGAGACGGCTGGGCCCGGCTGTAGCCCCGTCCAGTCTTGCAAATTAATTTTTTTCTACAGATTAGCCCGGTTTGTAGTCCGATCCTGGATCCGTCCCTAATTATGGGCAGAGTGATTCTAGGATTTATTTTGAATCTTTCTCATCAAGTGGAATCAATTTTCGAATGTATTGAAAATCTCTCTTCAATTGAATCGTACTGCTCATTCACTCACTCCCTCTACTCTTCGCTCATTTCGAGTTGCCAATGCACAAGCTGGCTCTATCCACAAAAAATAATAATAATAATAATAAATAAATAAATAAAAAGAGCTTGTATCGATGTTACTCTTACATTTTACTTCAAAACGTTCGACCTATCCAAAACAATTAGCAAACTACAGATATAATTCAGTTATAAAACAAAAAGATAAAAACAATAAAAGAAAAAGAGAGTTAAATGTTTAATTTTATTATAATAAAGATCCTTACGTATAGGGTTTCAACGAGAATTATAATTGAATAAAATACACTCTTTTAGTAAGTGGGAAAGCTATATAAACTTCTATATATGACCACTAATCACATTTATTGATATCTATTATTTTACAATAAGTTCTTAGAATATTTGGACAATTCGACGAATTTTATTAGGCCCATATCAGGTTAAACAAATAGCACGCCCCTCCTCTAAGGCTCTGTTTGGTACACATTAAAATTTTCATTCTTATTCTTCTACTCATTTTTAACCACACATTCTTCAATAAAATAATATTGTCCATCACATCAATAACTTTTCCTTCTTTTTCAACCACACATTCTCCATCAATCTCCTATTCCAAAATACATTCTTCCAAAATAATATCTACCAAACACACTCTAAAACGGGATAAGGTGCGGAAACACGATTTCTTGAATTTCTTTTTAAACTTTTTGACTATACTACTCCTCTCATTTTGCTTTGCAAACTCTGACTTTTTTTTTTTTAGATCGATGTTACTGTAAAATTCTAACATTGAGGAAACCAAAGCTTTGCTTTTTGTACTATAAGACAAAATTAGTGTGGAAAAGGGAGTTAAATTCAGTAATGGCCCATTGAAGATTAATGATTTAATTATTATTATAGTCAAATCATATTAATTGGTATTTTTAGCAACATTCAATCAAGATCTAATTTTGGCATGTTAAACTTTAATATGGGTTAACCTGTCGATATCTTGAAATGATACATTTTCAAAATAAAATGCGATTCTTGAATAAAAAATCTCATGTTCAACCAAATTTTTTTTTTTTTTTTAATAACCGTGGATGTGTGGGCCAGCTTGAGCGCACCTCGACTAATCTCATGGGCCCCTGAAGTTTACTATCGAGTACTCACCTCAGTGGTTCTGATGAGACTCGAACTGATGATAATTGAAGAGTAAACTCAAGATTTGACCAATTGAACAACCCCTCAAGGTTCAACCAAAAATTTTAAAATTTGTCCTTTTAAAATTAACCTTATTAAATATCATCAATGAACGGTGAAAAAAGGTTACGTAAACTAAAACATTAGACTGGGTAGAAGGAATTGATCGCTTTAATAGGCATTGGACCACTCGAAGATTCATAAGAAAAAACTAAAAAAAATATATACGCTAATCAAAAGAGTGATCAATTATGTAATATTATTTAACTTTAATGACTAAAATGCTCACAAAAATCCTACTAATGATTACTTTGAAATTTTGTCAAAGTTCAATAATCATTAGGGTCCGTTTGATTGGTTTAAATTTCATGAAAAATGTCACATTCGAGGAATTCAATTTCTACTTTGACTGTTTGACACGAAAATGAAAATAGAGTTCGAATTCTAAGGTACAATTATTTTAAACTTATTTTTTTACCAATTTCATGAAAAGTACATTCTTATGGAGTAATTGAATTTTTATTTTCCAACCTATATGGAATTGGAAAGCATTTTCATCTTTGTCAATCAAAGATCCTTGGTGAAATTAACTATGGGACAAGGGAAACAAATGGACACGTGTAACTGTGTAAGAAGAATAAGAGGTGATATTGTGCCACGTGGAGGTGAATAATTTGGCATGGGAACCAACCCGCATGTGATTATTGCCAATGGGCAATGGGCTTCTAATTATAAAACTCTATTTTCTCAGCTGTTTTACACTCTCACGCGCCTCTAAGCGTTTCAAAAATATCTCCATCGAAAAAATTGGGAACCAATTCGAACAATTAAACACATCCATTTTTAAAAAAATTTATTATCAATTTGATCTTTTAATTTTGACCCTCAACTTTTTCCTCATCTATGCAGGTTTTTAAGCATCCAGAATAAATATGTCAATATACACGCAGAAGTTGGTTGCTGGCATTTTTGAAAGCCTAAGAGACTGTTCTTTTCGTGTTTCAGTTTTTAGTTTTGAATTCATTTTGTATTTTGTGTTTTGAGTGTCTATTTTGAGATTGTTGAAAACGCGTTCTTTTTTTCATTCTGAAAAACTGTTTCTCAAAACATAAAATTGGAAAACGCGTTTATTTCGAAATTTTGAGAATATTTTTTTATAATATTTTATTCAAGAAATCCGATTATTCAATAAATTTTAATAGTTTAATGCTTCAAGGTGCATACACATTCTCAGAACAACGCATGCCGATTGAGAATAATAACTATCATGAACTTTATATTCTTTCACTCAAAAGCCATTTTGCTTGAATGGAATGAAACAAGCTAATTATTTCAACAATAAAAGACCAGTAAATTTAAAAAACCATGCATAAATTAAAAGTTATACCAACTTGACATGCAAATAAGATGTAACCATAAACTATAAAAAGTGAAATTTCAATATCCAAGCACTATT
>CAIGRT010002017.1:0-11095 GCA_903798405.1 Fraxinus platypoda
TGAAGGAATCGAAAACGGATCTGAATGGGCGAAAATAATAGGCGATGAAATACAGCAAATCAACCGTAGAGAAGAAGAACCGAGCGAAATTTCTACGACATTTGGTTGATTTTACAGTATCAGAGCTAAAAATGGACGAAATTTCTTAGATTCTTAGACAAAATCGGAGCCACAGAGAGAAAGGGAAAGAAGAAACCGAACGAGAGAAAGGCATAAAGTGGGAAATGAGATAATGAGAAAACGCATAGGGAAAAGGAAAGAAAATATCTCCTCCGGCTCGACTTTGATGGCTCGGCTAGTCAGCTGACATAAAAATTGGCTAAATGGCTTAACAACAGTGACAAAAAACCTCCACTTTTATATATTGTAGGATATTTTATTCTTTCCAACCTTTTAAAAATCAAGATAAGATACTTTTGTGCAAGTGGTTTATTTCCTTATACTTTTATATTTAGTAATTTATGCATGAATTGCCAGCGAACCTTCGGGTTCTTTATTAGAGATAAGAGATCCTACGGAAATTTAAGATGGCCTAAAATGGGTGTGTCGCTTGGTCACCGATATACTCCATGAGAGAAGAGTGGTATGAAATGTTTATTTTATTTTTATATAATTGTGTATGAGAACTGCAGTATCTTATTGAGTATTTTTAAACACCCACTCTTATAAAATATATAAGTTAGTTCGGGTCGATTGTAACTGTTGTTGGATGGTAATGCGGACTGCCAGGAGGAATTGAAGAAATAAAACATTTAAGTTTTTTTCCTTCAATTTATTAGTTAGTTTTAATTGTTCAAAAATGCGCTATTTAACTACTGATTATGTTACTTTCTCAACGATACAATTTCCATATTTAGTTTAAATTTATGGATATTCCAGTTATATTTTTATTAAAGAATATTATTTTATCGTTCCGCATTTGATACAAAGAAAATTGAATTTTGGTAACACTTCACCGTTTATGAAAATTTGAGGTGTTACAGTTTGGTATTAGAGCAAAGGTTCTACTTTCCTGTAGATTCAAAAAATAAAAAAAAATAAAATAAAATTACGGATTTTTTTCTTTTAAATGATTGATATTAATTATTGTTTTAAATAATTAAATAATAACTTTAAACTTGGTTCCAAAATTATTATTTTACATGTTTGTGTGTTTAGCTTTTAGGTGATGTTTTAAATTTTACCAATTAGAAAATTCATATTTTAAGAAGTCTCAAATTTTATTTATTATTTGAGTTTTCTTGATGTGAGTATTCGCAAGATTGAAAAGCTTTGTAAAAAAGAATTAAACTGCCTAAGAAGAGCTTGAGATTTAAGCGGTCCCCTTGTGACCCCCCCCCCCCTCCTCATCTGAAAGCCTTTTTATCGCGCGTTATTTAAATTAAAAAGACGAAAAACGATATTTCAAAACTTTCCAAATTTAAGATTATTCTATTTTCTAGAAACTTTCAATTCAAGAAAATCCTATTTTAGAAAATTTTTGAAAAATAAAAGAAGTGGGTATTTTCATAAATTTTAGGAGTTTAAAGATAATGTAAAATTTTTAAAGTTTTAAATATACAATATTATAAAGAATCATTGGCACATAGCGCTCACTATTCGACACTCTCCAATCTATCCCAAAGTATGAAATGAAATGTTGTTCTTTTATCATGATTAGGAGTTTTGTTGATTTATGTTACGATATATTGTAATTATGTCAATAATAAAGTATTTATAACTTTTCAAGTAGTTGAGGTAATTTCGAGGACGAAATTTCTTAAGGAGGGGAGATTGTAACGCCCTGAAAATTTTAGAATAAAATTTTATTTGTTTTATATAGTATATGTTTAATGTTTTGAAAAAAATGAGGATTAAAATGAAATAAGTTTTAAATTCATATGTTATTTGAGACAAATCATTATATATTGATAGAGTTATAGATATTGATTTTGATAATGATAATTTTTTTGTGATTTGTATAGAATTTGATTGCAATCTTAATTTGATAAAGTTTAAAAGTAATCATAATTCTATTTTTTGAAATCAATTCTTATCCAAATTCCTAATGTACATCGTTTTAAATNACCACAGAAAATAAAAAGAGTCACGGTAGAGAGAGAATGTGAGGAAAGAGTATAGAAAAATAGAAGATCTTTTATGTACAAGATTTTATTCTTTCCAACCTTTTAAAAATCAAGGTAAGATATTTCTGTACAAGTGGTTTGTTTTCTTATGCTTTTATATTCAGTAATTTATGCATGAATTGTCAGTGAACATTCAGGGTCTTTATTAAAAGATAAGAAATCCTACGATAATTTAAGATAACTTAAGATGTGTGTGTCACTTGATCACCGATATATTACATATGAGAAGAGTGGTGTGAAGTATTTATTTTATTGTTATAATTGTGTATGAGAATTGCACGTATCTTACTAGATATTTTTAAATACTCACTCTTACAAAATTTTACAGGGTAATTCGAGTCGATTGAGACTGTCGTGGGATGGTGATGCGGACTGCCGGAGGAATTGAAGAAATAAAAACAATAAGTTTTTTTTCATTTAATTTATTAGTTAGTTTTAATTGTTCGAAGACACATTATTTAATTAGTAATTATGTTATTTTTTTTAACGATACAATTTTCATATTTAGTTTAAATTTATGGATATTCTAGTTATATTTTTTATTAAAGAATATTATTTTATCGTTCCGCATTTGATATAAAGAAAATTGAATTTTTTATAACACTTTAAGATTTCTGAAATTTTTGGGTGTTACATTAATTGTAGGTAAAATTCAACTTGGATATAATTGTTGTGAAAATGTGAAATTGGAGCTTAAATTGGAGTTGTTCGGAAAAATTGAAGATCAACCTGATTGCAATTGATCAATTAGATAAGATGGCAAATGGAGGTGACTCATAAGTTTCAAGAGTTATATCCGTCATTTGGAGAGTTTGGGGGCTTAATCCCAAACTCATGAAGCTTGCATCAAATCAGTTTTGTATACTAAGGATTAAATTATGAAATTTAAAAATGGATTGGCGGGTTCCAAAGAAAACTGGCTTTCTAGAGTAAGGAATGGAACTTCTCGACACACGGGCCTAGGTCCCTAATAGAGGTATTTGATATTGGTTTGGTGGACAGAGCCTACGTCGCCAAGTCTACGTCCCCCAACATAGAGTAGAATGAGTAAAAATAAAATTACGAAAGGACTCGAGTTGAATAAAAGAAGGAACCCAGGGACCACAATGCAACACGGGAAAATTATACTCTTCGTAATTGAAAAGAGTATCACCTTGCGATCGCAAGGTCAAGACTATCAGCACCTACAACTTAATTTCTTGTCATGCCATTATGGTAGAAAACATTATGTTTCCTTATTTTGTTCAATCTCTACTGGGAAGGCAATTAGCACAATATATATATAATTCTTGACTTATATCTATAATTATAAAGGTGAAGATTAGGGGACTCTAGCACATAAAAATGCATATTCAAAAAGAGATATTCTTTGTAGAGCTTTGGAGAAGCTTTTATACAAAACATTAATTCTACATATTTCGTACTTCAATTACTTGGATTTGAAGAAGAAGATCAAACAAGATAATTCAATAATCACTCAAGGGAATCAATATTCAATATTAATTTCCATCTTTCTTCATACATTTAAGTTTCGAGTGATGTTTTACGATTCAATTTGTGTTATTGTAATTGTAATAATATGATATTTGGCTAGTTGTACAAGTGTTAGGATAACGTTGAGCCCTATATTATGAAGTTTTGATATTAAATTATACATTTTGACACTTTGATATTTGTTTGATTTGAATGGTTGTTAGGAGTTAAATGATTTTCAATTAACTAGCCACTAATTATTAGATTTATGATTTATATGCACAAGAGGATGAATAGAAATTTAGCATAAGTAGCAATCGCTATAAATTCTTATAAACATTAAGGATAGTTGTCTATGCTTTGTATGATCCGATTGAGTGCTCTTGTGATTTAATGCATATTCATATGTTCTCATTCGTGATACAAGCATTTTGGGTCATATATGAGCATATGTTTAATTCTACTCATGAGTAATTGATTATTAGATAAATTTGGCTCATTGATCTTCAAGTCCAAATAAATATTATTGAAATTACAAAATTAATATTAAAATGAAAGAATATAGAGGGATTCCTATTATTTTATTTATGAATCGGTTATTCGTAAATGTTTCCCTGACACTTAATTACATAAGTTAAGCTCGTTAATTAATCTTATGTTTAATTACAACTCATCTCATCTTAATTGTGTTATTCAATTAGAATTAGGTTAATTGAAAAATTAGATTAGATATTTAGTTCTCGTGTGATTGATAACTGAAGTCACGTCCACTTTATTATTTATTTATCGTACCATCCACCTTGCGAGATAATTAAAATATAAAATTAAGGACATCATGCAACCAAGAAATCTGTTCCTTCGTTTAATTGTCGTGAGCTGAACGTTATCTTCTATTTATGTAGAGTTAGATTCGAATACTATTATTTTCCTTTGCTTCATAAACGTGAGTTGTGGATCCCAGTTGTTTTGAAATTTTAGCCCAATTATTCAGTATTTTCAATTTTGGGAATAAAATTTTGGTACAATGCATTCCATGAAGGACTCATCACCTTTCCCAAAGGACAATAGTATTTACACAGGCAGTAAATTATTCTTCGGAAGGAAGCCCAACAGTTTCTTTGAACATCTTTAACATTCTTTTGTAAACAAAGAGAGAAAAAATCTAGTATATTATAAGTTATGAAGGATTGTACTTGTTCTAAATGGAACAAAATCTTGGAGTAACAAAACGTTTTTACAAGGTCATGTCACGTGATTTTCATACAAAATTGGTATGTTTTTCTCCTTTGATATCAAATCTTTGCGCAGAGGAGTTTGTAGTAGATTCTTGCTGACTGAAGAATAATTACATGAAAATTTATTTAGGGTTAATGTATAGTATTTTCCATTTGATCTGTGGACAGGTCTTGCCAAAAGCTTTTTGTAGAAATCTAAATCATGTAAAGAAACTGGCCATTATAACGAGTGGCAAGGGAATCTGGGAGATCAATCTCTGTAGAAGTAATAGAGATACCGTGTTTTTCGAGAAGGGATGGAGCAATTTTGTAAAACAACACGACCTCACTGTTGGAGATATCGTCGTGTTTGAACACATGGGGGAAATGCGTTTCAATGCTTTCGTCTTTGATTTTACTGCCTATGAGAAAGAATTCGACCATAATTTGGAAGCCGTTAAGAGTAAGTTTTCAGCTAGTGTGAGTTTTAAATGGACATTATTGAAGCTTCAAAACTTGATTATTCATCATTCAGAATACACAGATTTATACACGAGTAATGTGGCTAAGAATCTTCTAGAACAGTGCCAAAAACGACCCCTAACTAATTCTACCAGCTGGCCAACAATATATGATTCTGTTCCTAAAAATCAGGGGATGCCATTCCACTAGAGCTGCTGCTAAGACGCGTGAGGTAGCTGCTGGTGAATTCTAACCCCCCTCCCCTCCCTTCCCCTCCCTAAAGGTGGAGTGTGCTCGATCACACCAAGCTTGTCTCTAAGGAATTGAAACCTTGAATGCGACATAGGTTTAGTCAATAAGTCTGATGTCTGATCTGTGGATGGAATGTATTGAATTTTGAGCTGATTATCAAGTACTTTATCCCTCACAAAATGAGCATCTAACTCTATATGTTTTGTATGAGCGTGGTATACTGGATTGGAAGCAAGGGCACTTGCACTGAGATTGTCGCACCAGATGATTGGAACCTGTTTCAGTGATATTCCCAACTCTCCCAGTAAAGATTGAATCCAAGTCACTTCTGCAGCACAATGAGCTAACGCCCTATATTCAGCTTCTGTGCTAGATTTGGCGACCACATGTTGCTTCTTGGAGCACCATGACACCAAGTTGTCTCCAACATATACACAATACCCGGCGGTAGAACGCCTATCATCTGGATTAGAGGCCTAGTCAGAGTCAGCAAATGCAGTGATATCAAGACTATCATTCCTTTGAATGGTTAGTCCATAAGTTAAGGTGCCTCTTATGCAACTGAAAATCCTTTTAAGTGCCTTCTAGTGAGCATCGGTAGGTGTCTGAAGATATTGGCTCAGTCTGTTGATAGCATATGTTATATCAGGTCTTGTGTGAATCAGGTATTGAAGTCCTCCTATAGCACTCCTGTATAGAGTAGGATCCTTCATTTCTTGCCCTTCATCTTTGGAGATTAGTTTACCAGTGACCATAGGTGTTGGACAGGGCTTGAGATGCTCGTAGCCAAATCTTTTTAGCAATTCCATAGCATATCTGGTCTGCTTTAGATACATTCCAGCATCATCTCTTTTAACCTCAATTCCCAGAAATTGTCTTAAGTTCCCCAAGTCTTTAAGTGCAAAACTGACATTTAGTTTTTCTATAAATTCTTGCAGCGGCTGACTATTGTTGCCAGTGATAACTATGTCATCCACGTATATTAGGGCAAATAGGATATCAGTTTCCCTTGCTAAGAAAAATAGTGAGTTGTCAGCCATGGACTGCTTAAAGTTCCACTGCTGTAGGGTATGTTTCAGCTTGTCATTCCAGGCTCGAGGAGCTTGTCTCAAGCCGTATAGTGCCTTTTTAAGTTTACACACATAACTTGGATGTTTCTTACTGATAAAACCTTGGGGTTGGTTCATATAGACAACTACATTCAGGCTGCCATTTAAGAAGGCATTGTTTATGTCTATTTGTCTAATTTGCCAATCTCTTGATACAGCCAAAGTGAGGATAATCTTCAAGGTTGCAGCCTTAACCATAAGGCTGAAAATTTCACTGAAGTCAATTCCAGGGGTTTGAAGAAATCCCTTTGCCACAAGCCTGTCTTTATGCCTTAAAACTTTTCCACTCAAGTCAAAATTCAGCTTAAAAATCCACTTATTTCCAATTACTTTCATCCCTATTTCATGTGGAACCAAGGTCCTCATTTCATTCTTCATCAGGGCATTATATTCATCCTGCATAGCATCAGTTCCACCACCACATCTCCTTCAACTCTAGTACTTACTCCTTCATTATCAAGTTCTGTTGTACAGGGAACTTTAGGTTGAATTGCAGGAGCTGCTGTTGCATTAAGAGGTGTGGTATCAAGATTTGGATCAACAAAAGGGAGATAACTGATGTCTGATGTATCACATATTTGAGGCTGAGACTGTTTGTTTAGAAACCCTGTTTTGAATGGGAATTCTAGTTCATTAAAGACAACATGTCTAGAAATGTAGATCCTTCCACTAGGACTTAGGCATTTATAACCCTTGTGTGAATCACCATAGCCAAGATATACACATTTTTGGGAATGGAAACTAAGTTTGTGCTTCTAGTAGGGTCTAAGGCATGGAAAGCAAGCACAGCCAAATGTTTTAAGTTGAGTATAGTCAAATGTTTTATCAAACTGAGTTTTGTAGGGTGATTTGTGATGCAAGATTGAGGTAGGCAACCTGTTGATCAAATAGGTGGCAGCTTTGAATGCCTGTGCTTGCTCTCAGCCCTCCCATTTTGAACCAAAGTATAAGGACAAGAATGCCTAAGTTTTAACCTGATTCTGAGGCTAGTTTGCTGAAATTTTTGAACTTACCTCCCCAATCTGATTGCGCAATTTTAATCTTCCTGTCTAACTTGTTTTCTATGAGATTTTTGAATTGAGTGAATGTGGCTAGAGCTTCTGATTTTTGCTTCATTTGGTAAATCCATGTATATCGGGTATGATCATCAACAAATATTATGTAATACCTAAAGCTTGTAGTTGAATTTACAGGGGCTGGTCCCCAAACGTCAGTGTGGATAAGATCTAATGGATTTGCAGCATGAGAAGCTGAAGTGTTAAATGGTAAGGCATGTGATTTTCCGAATTTACATGATTCACAGAAAGTGGGAATTTCATTTGCCTTAATAGCTTTATTACATGACTTAAACACTTAACTCATAACATGAATTGAAGGATGACCTAGTCTCCTATGCCATAGATCAAGTTCAGACACTGAATTTTGATTTACTGAGGACAACTGATAACTAGACGCTTTGGTTGAAAAACATTGATAGTTATTTTGATGGTTTGGCTTGGGAGTGTTGCCTTCTGACTCGAAGTGTGGCAGCTGCAGCTTGTACAAACCATCCTTAAGTTCTCCTTGCAACAGAGTCCTCTTCGTTTTGAGATCCTTGACAGCACAACAGTTAGAATAAAACTCCATGAATATTCTGTTGTCATTAGTAAGTTGTGAGACGCTAATCAAGTTTCTTTTGATATCAGGAACGTGCAGCAGTTTATTTAGATGAAGTGCCTCATCATTCAATGCAAGAATTTTACCATTTCCAATGTGAGTAATGTGCAACATGTCTCCATTACCAACAAGTAATTTTTCCTTACCTTCATATCTGATAGCAGTAGTCGTATTACCTTTATCAGTTGTAACATGGTTGCTCGCTCCTGAATCCACGAACCATGCTGGATCCTCAAGACTTCTGGGTGATGCTACATAAGCAGATGGTGCTGAATTGATGCTTTGCTGTCCAGGATTTGGGGGTTTGCTACCCATATAGCGTTCATCGAACCTGTTATAGCACCAGCTTGCAGAAGGATTGCTTAGTCCGCAGATTTGGCATGAGCCTCTGACTTCATTTTGCCTGCTGTTTGCAAATCTACCTCTGCCCCTTGTTCTGCCTCTGTAACTTGAAAATCTACCATTAATGGTTCCTCTCTGACCTCTACTAAAACTTGATCCAGTTCTGTGTGCTAGTTGCACGCTGGTCTGGTTAACATTGAGTGAAGAGAAATTGAAATTGTTCCTGACTTAATTCAGATGTTCCAATCGACTTTCGAATGTCATCAGCACTAATGACAGCTCATGCCAGGAAATATTCTCCCTGCTACTTATCTGAACGACTATAGGTGTATATTCTTCATCTAGGCCTGATAGGACTTGCATAACTAAATCATTATGATCAACGATTTTTCCAACTATCTCAAAGTTATCAGCCAACTGCTTAACTGTGGTTAGATACTGATCCATTGTCATGGATCCTTTCCTAGTTCTTTGAAGTTCACCCGTGAGGAACATCACTCGAGACTTATTCAATATCCCAAAGCTTTCCTCTATAGCCATCCAGAGTTTGTTTGAGCTAGTGCAGCCCATGACTTTCATGGCAATTTCTGGAGTCATGGATGAATACATCCATCCCATAAGTAGCTGATCAGCTGAGATCCACTTCTGAAACTCTGGATTTTGTGTCATTTCAACTGTTTCTCCTTGGCCGACAGTTGTTTGAGTGGCTACAAATTCCGGTGGACGCTCATTTGTCCCCAATAGATATCCATCTAGGTTGTGCCCTTTGATAACAGACATCACCATGTTCTTCCATAGCAAGAAATTGTTCATGTCGAGTTTAACTGATAGTGTTTAAGTGATATTGGTTCCATATGCTGAGTTCTGTGTAGTAGTATGTTGTGTAGCTGGGGCTGTGTTGAATTCTGAAGGATTGGACTGATTTCCAGATCCTGTATTGGCCATGGATGGCTCTGATACCAAGTTTAAAATAGAGATGATTGAAGCTTCAAAACTTGATTATTCATCATTCAAAATACAAGATTTACACACGAGTAATGTGGCGAAGAATCTTCTAGAACGGTGCCAAAAACGACCCCTAACTAATTCTACCAGTTGGCCAACAATTTATGATTCTATTCCTAAAAATCGGGGGATGCCATTCCACTAGAGCTGCTGCTAAGAGGCGTGAGGTAGCTGCTGGTGAATTCTAACTGTCATTCTTTTGTTTTTCAATTTGATGCATAAGTTTAATATAAGTTTGTAGAAAAAAAAATGGCTTCTCTAGCAGATTTGTACGAAAAACTGCAGTAAATGCAGGTGCTTCATGCCAGCAGAGGGATAATCCATATTTTGTCATAACAATAAAACAACACAATTCTCCTGTTCTAGAGTGCAGTATGTGGTGAGTTTTGCCTTACACGGACACCATATACTGAAATCTCCATGATCTGTCATGAGTTTTGTATATAAAAAAAATTGATAATTGTGCTTAAGTTAAGTGTGCCTAAGCTTAAAGAATTTACTTATAAGTAAATTTACGAGTTCTAAAATAAATATTACATGCTCCATGTGATGTATTAATTTATGTAAAATCAGGTTTATCTACTGAATTGGGCAGTTACTTTTTAATTTCTTGAATTTCAGCGTATCCCGGCAAAATTTTGGAAATCAAATGGCCTGAATGAGAAGACTAGTGTCAATCTAAGAGATCCTTCAGGCAAGAAATGGCCAGTGGAACTAAAATTTCACAAAAATGGTAGTAGTTATCATCGTTTTACTATGCTTAGGGGCTGGAAGCAGTTTTATGAGTCCAACAAGCTAAAAAATGGAGATGTTTGCACTTTTGAACTCAAACACAATCCGAAAGGGTCCACTGTTGCTTCAATGGATGTGCACATTACCCCAGCTCCAAATTAAAGTCATCTAATTCTCCCACAATTTAGTTCAGAAGTTCAGTTTGGTTTTGTAATACAAATTATTGATACTGTTTTTGTCAGGAAAGTTCAAACATTGTTCATGATTCAAGTTTAGTGCTTATTATGGGATTTTTTTTTATGTCATCTCATGTTTTATGCTTTAATTGTGCGAATTATTGTGTTAAGGTTAGCAGTGTTGTAAAACTTTGAAATAATTGTTAATGTCTATTTGATATTATCAGACTATCTAAAGATAAGCCTTTATCTACTGTGGAAGAGTATATTTTACTCTTATTATTCTCATTTTGAGCCGTATAACTACAAGACCTTGATTTTCAATAAAATTCAGACTATAATTTTGACTCTATTTCTTCTCATATTTCTATATTTGTTCTTTTAGTTTTATATCAGTTAAAAGTTTTACTTATTATTTATTTTTTGTTTTTGTTAACGCCTATGGTTTTACTCATTTTTACAACAAAATCTACACGTTGTCACCTAATGATAAGCCTTATCTATTCTGGAAGAGTTTTAATCTTATTATAATTCTTGTTGACCCCAAA